>WAAG01045825.1:12264-35432 GCA_013390105.1 Tichodroma muraria
CAACCTTATGGCTCATACACAGCCCTGGAAATAAGGACATCTGGATGCTTTAGCTTGCATAATCACTTTTTCTTCAAAACCTTATAAGCCATTTACCTTCCCAGTTTTGGGGCTTTTTTCATTAAAAAAAAATGTGGTAAAGAAAAACAAAGTGTTATCTTCTTAGAAATACTGTGGAATTCCATCCAATAATGAGCAGGACATCTAGAGCCCTTTGGCTCTAGAAAATTATGTCTGTGCACATTATTTTTTTCATGATTAATTTACAAATATTCATAGAATCTTGAGTTACAGTCCCTTGAGGAAAACTGATGATCACTGACCAGGGTGGCTTTTGCATACCATAAAATTACTCTGAACTCTTTCCTCTCAGAAATGAGCAATTTAGAAAAATATCGGAGCTTCACTTAAACATAGGCAGTGGAAAAGATTGCATCGGTACTTTTGATAAAAAGAAATCAGTATTTAACTACCATTTCTGTAAAAGTTGTGTCTCACTTAGCTGAATTTGTCACACTACAGCTCGACATCCCATCTGGACCTGTTTTACTTCTCTACAGTACAGAAGTTCTTTTTTGTATCATTTTCAGTCTCCAAGGATATTCTTTCCACATGGTGGTAACCGAGTCATTTCTTAATGCTTTAAATGGTAAATGAAACAGATCAATATATTTTAATTTTCCTCTGTAGCCCTTCATTTACATCCTTAACATTTTATCCATTGAGATCATTTGCCAGTTCTTTGATTGCTCTGCAACAGGAAAAAATTCCCTGTTGTACAGCCCTGGTTTATGTTCTTGATGTATGACCTTACAATCCAGATTATTTTCTTAGTGATCTGGCATTTTCCTTATATTTTAGCTACCAAATACTTGTGTCATTTTCAAACTTTTATCAGATATTATTTACTCCATAGCACTGATAAATGTCCCTGACTGACTAATAATGATAACTAAAAATACTGACTAATCATTCTCTGCTTCAGACTGGGGCCTGAATATGTTGAAATCCATGTAAAATGGCTGCTGTGTTAATTTTTACATCATGCTTCTTTCTGTTAAAATACTTTGAGTTACCAAAGCTTTGTTTTAGAGGAACATAAATATGATCTTTTACTGTTATTTAATCCTATCACAGTGAAAAGGTTTTTTCAGTGTCATTAATTCTCAACAAATTTTAATCTCATTTAAAAAAAATCCACTTTCTTTGACATGGCTGCTTGACCACAAGTCTGTATTGATTGGCCTCAATTATCCTTTTAATTCATTTCATCAAGCTTCACTCATTTTTTTATTATTTTGTGCATTGCCAAGATCACGTTGATAGGACTTCAGAATTTTGTTTGCTCATTCTTTTTGAAGACTGATGCCATGTTTGACATTTTCTACTCTTCTGGAAGTTACTTCATGTTCTAGAAGTTTTCCTGACAATAAGTATTGCTGTTCCAGAGTACTCCTTACTAAGTTCTCTAAAACAGATGTGTGTGAGTTTTTCTGATGTCCTAACTAAAAAAAATAAGTGGTTTGCTCTAGTAATTGTTGTGATTAATTTTCATATAATTTTTGAAAGGAAAATATCACATTATCACTTGGTTTGTATGACCAGGTGGGATTTCTTTGAGGCACCATATTCTTTTTTTCCTAAATCAGAATTTCCTCTAGTCTACATCAGAAAAATAAACTCCACAGTGGGACATTCTAAAATGATTTGTGCAAGTTACAGATGTAACTCTTTCTTTTGTGGCTGCAGATGTAGGTTTTCTTGAACCTGTTTGACAAAGAGTAGAGGGAATTGCAGTTTATTTGCAATGTGCTCTGCATGCAAACATTTTTATGGGTTTGAGTTCCCATTTCTGTTGAAGAACAGCAGCCTCTCCATTCTTGATCCTTTTACCACTTGTCTGGATGTTGGGACAGTTAAACATTTTTCTTCCTCCTTTATAAAGAAAGCAGAGTTCTCAGCAAAGTCCTGATTTTTGCCCAGTTTAGTAGTTCCATCAGCCAGGTCACAAAAAAAGGTCACTTGGCTGCTGGAGTTCATGCAGCCATTCAGGAGTTCAGCAGATATTCTCAAAGAGAAGCCTGATGGTTTAATGCTCCTTCTGGCTATTGACCCAGCTCTGCTACTCTTGTAATGGTTTTCCCTTTGTTTTTCAATTCAATTCACCTTAACACAAGCAGAAAGGATCAGCGCAGCGTGATAGTTCAGGAGTGGCAGGATGCAATTTAAAACTCTATCACTGTCCCTGATTTCCCAGGGGGCAAACCCAAGTGTGTTAAGAATTTTAAAGGTGGCTGCCCCAGCAAAGGAGAGTGATGGCTGTGGCTTTTTCACTGAAGTGATGCTTGGCTGGAGCAGAGATCATCCCTTTCCCTCTACCATCCGTGTCTCCTTCCCAAGCCCTGCTTTTACCACCTGAAAACTGGGAGGTGATAGGACACAGCCAGGGATGTTGGCTTATTTTAGAAAGCATTATCAATTTGCTGATCAAAAGGGTAGTGCAGGAAAAGCACATAAAAGTCTGTGGTCAATGGTTTGTGACAATAACATTTCTCCTGAAGCTTTTGGACACAGGATGTTGTCGTAGTGGGGTCCCAGCCCAGGGAGGAGCTGGAGCTGCTGGGGAGAGCCCAGAGGAGGCTCCAGGATGAGCAGAGGCTGGAGCAGCTCTGCTGGGAGGAAAGGCTGGCACAGCTGGCATTGTTCACCTGCAGAGGAGAAGCTCTGGGGTGACCTCAGGGGGGCCTTGCAGGGCCTGCAGGAGCTGCAGGAAACCTGGAGAGAGACAATTCCCAAGGGCTGCAGGGCCAGGAGCCAGGGAATGGCTTCCCAGGGCCAGAGGGCAGGGCTGGGTGGGATCTTGGGCAGGAATTGTTCCCTGGCAGGGTGGGCAGGGGCTGGGCTGGAATTGCCAGAGCAGCTGGGGCTACCCCTGGATCCCTGGCAGTGCCCAAGGCCAGGCTGGACACTGGGGCTGGAGCAGCCTGGCACAGTGGGAGGTGTCCCTGCCATGGCAGGGGGTGGAAGTGGATGATCTTTAAGGTGCCTTGCATCCAAAACCATTCCATGATTCTGTGATATTCAGTTACTTTTAGACTTCTGGATTTTGCTTTGATGGATACAAAGGAGCCCTTTATATTCCTGCCACCTCTGTTTTTGGCCCATTGCACACCAACCTATGTGCCCATCATTAACTCCAGCAGTTCTGCTCACCATTTGAACAATCTGCTTGGATAATTAACAAATTTAAACTCAGCTGACAGAGTTTTTTCCCATCACTACTTCCTCATTCAGCTTTTGACACATTACATGTTCTTGCTGATGCCTCATGTTATTTTTCATTGAAGGTGCACAATCTCCTGTGCATCTCTTCAGCCAAGAATCAATGTGTGTTAATGAGCACTTATGTGCCACATACATGAATTGGTGTGAATTTTTTTCTAGATGCAACACCGAAATCATCTGTGTGCTCGGCAGCACCTGAGAACATGTGAGGAAGATTGTTTGCCACTTAAATGTGATAAAAAATTCTGAAAAGTAAACTGAAGTACATTGTAATAATTTTCAACTTTGTCTCTTCTGCTTGGCTTATGAATTCCTTGCACAAATAACCACAGATTTCACTTAAGGAGGCAGAAATTGCTTCAAAAAAGCTGCTGGCTGAATGAAAATAATATTTTCATATTAAACCACCCTGATTATGTGTGCCAGAGGGAGAATGTGTGCACAGTGTCTTCATGATCCTGGTGCTGTTAGAACAGCAAGAAGCATCATAAAATTTGCTGGAAAAAAAAACAACAACATTACTTGCAACTAGTGTCGTTATTATTATTGTGTTGGGTTTGTTTGGCTTTTTTGTATTCTTCCAAAGAAATCTGTCCCTTCCTGGGTTTTTGGAAGTCAGTAACAAAACTCCTTTGGGGGCAGCAGTGTTGGTCTTTTGGTTTATGACTGATGGCAAAGATATTGTCATCTACTAGGCACAACCACTTACAAGTGTTAATGGCCAAGATTATCTCATCCCAAGTGAAAAACAGGAATTCTGAGTGCTCAAATGAAGCACTGTTTGGTTTAGATGAGACACCTCAGATGAACTATCCTTCCCTACACCAGGAATCTTTCATGCTTTGTGCTGGAAAGGGATGGAGGAAGGTTAAAAATGAAGGTATTAAGCGAACAGACCTAGAGGGAACACAGAATTCCAGCTTCTCCAGTGGTAGGTGAGGAATAAAGCTTAAGAGAGGCAAGCTGGCGTTGTGTCAGATAAATAGAACTCAGAAAAGTGGATTAAAGGGGTTTTGCTGCATTTTTTACTGAATAAAAAGAGCCCTCTGTCCATTCCTTTTAAAAATTAGTACAACACAAGCTATAGAGATGTGTTAAGATGGTGGTTTGTTTCTGCCTGAATCTTTGGAATTTTAAAGGCAGGATATTTAATAGGATCACAAGTAAGGAAATTGTTGTAGGTGTTGGAGACCTGAGAGTTGATTGAAGAATAGAAAAGGTGGGATGGAGAAAACAAAGACAAATTCAGTAAATTTCTTGGCACACGCTGGTAAATTTACAAGAAGCAGATAAAAGAAGAAATGTAAACTTTCATATAAGAGTTGTTTGAACACTTAGAACTTGGAATTGCTTTCTTCTCAGATTTGCTTCACTTGGTTGCACAAAAGGCTGCTTTGTTGCTGTGTGATAAACTTAAGGGCTTGGGAATCAGCATTTTAAGTGAGTTTGTTTAGCAGCAGACTGCAGGAGAACAAAGCAGAGCTGCCTTTTTTTGCTGGATGATACCACAGAAATTAGTGTATTGATACACTAATTTGATAAAGTTTTGATAAAGTTTTACAGAAGCCTACCTGGAAAACTAAACTTCAGCTGTGCCTTTTGAACTGATAAGTATCGAAATAATTATAGCCCCAAAGGATTTTCTGCTAATAATAGCAGCAATGACAAGAACAGGAGGAATATTTTTCCTTCAGCAGTGTCTTATTTTGCAGGGCTGATCCATGTAGGAATAAACCATCCTCTGTTTCTTGTGTAGACCATACTCTGAAGACCCAGCAGTAGTTTTGAATTATCGCTAATGAAAAATATCCATTTTTGAGTGCAACCATGCAAGCTCGTGCCAGGGTAGGTTCAGGTTGGACATCAGGAAGAATTTCTGCCTGGAAAGGGTGGTCAGGCCTTGGCAGGGGCTGCGCAGGGAGGTTTGGAGTGCCCATCCCTGGAGGTGTCCAAGGAGTGCCTGGACGTGGCACTCAGTGCCCTGGGCTGGGGACAAGGTGGGAGTTAGGCACAGCTGGGACTCTTGGAGGTCTTTTCCAACATTAGGGATTCTGTGATTCCAAATTGACTCCTTGGAGATCTCCCTTGCTCAGATCTCATGCAATTACATTTGGTTTGGAAATGACTGTTGGCAACTGCTCATCCAGCCTGGCTTTGGCTCTTGTCCAAAGATGGATATCAAAATTCCTATTTGCTTGCCTTTTCCTCTTCCTTCCTCTGTTCGTTTGCTACCCATGGCATGAAAGAACAGATATTCCCATTATTTGTTAAATTGTTCCTATTTCTAATGTGTTTATGTAGCATTTTTCTAGTTAAACCAATGGTAACTTGTATTTCTCTTATCATCTTTGGTGCTACAGAGGAAATAAACTGGGCTGTTTGGGGATGAAATACAATTTCAGCAAAAGTAGGGACTTTTGAACACTCTCTTATTCTTGCCACTGATCTAGAAACAACAGTGGTGTTACACATGGCTGATTCAAATCACTTGCAAATAATACATCTCTGAAATAGATTTTCATTTGTAATGACATTTCTTCTATTTTCTTCTAGATGCAAAGAGTTTGGCCGAAATGCTTATGAGGTAAGAACAGATTGAATTTTATGGGTTTTTTTAAATTGAAAAATATCTGACAACTATAGTATCATATTTAGGAATTGTTGTAGGGACAAAAGGAGAAGTAACCTTTTTATGCTTAAACCCTTTTCCAAAACACACCATTTGTCTGTCTGTTGAGAACTGTGATGCACTGGTGGTCAGACATGGGAGAAAGAAGACACTTTGTGGGCCGTGTGAGAGGCTACAGTGATAAAAAACCTGATAACTTGTGTTAGTAGAGTAAATCATAGAAGCTATGTAGGTCCATTTGGACATTTTTCCTACTCTGAAAAACATTTTCATAATATGTATCAAAGTAATTGCTCTTCAGAGATCATCTGATTAAAGGCAATAAATTTCTGGCTGTGAAGATCTCTAAATTTTGCAGCTCTGTTTATGTAATTCACTGTTGTTAGCTGCTTATACCCAAAGGTATAAAAGAGCAGGTAAATCCATTTATTATTTTTCACTTCTGTTCCATCAGCTCAGCATTCAGAAATCTAATTCAGTTGTTGAATTGCATCATAATGACCATTCTGGCACCACAATTCTTTCAAAGATGGAAATTTCATATCTTCAATGTTTATTGTTTTGTCTAGGGAAAACACTGAACTTTAGAACCGCTGCATATATCTGAAACTGGGATCGCCAAGGGATTATTTTTGAGTTCAAATGAATTTTGGGTTGCTAGAAAATATTTTTTATATTCAAGCAACAAATTTGAGAATGTCATAGTTATTTCAACACACGAACCGCACTCCAAACTTCCTCACCCGTGATAAACTTCACTTCTATTGTAAGAATAAAGTCAACAAAGACATGGTGACAGATGGGTTTGGTGTAAATTCAGCTCTATGCCATCATATCAGAATAAGCCCAGTGATGTTAACAGGACTGGTCATGCAGTCCAGGTCATCGCCTCCCTGGCTGCCCGTGGCAGCAAACTGTGGGGTTCAGCAGCTTCAGGAATATTTGCCCTGGTGGTGTCTGGTGCCACAGAAGACAGCACAGATTAACACAGGCAGCAAGTCTGTTCCCTGGAGATACCCAGCAGGGACCAGCTGGAACCCCTGGATGGAGACTTTCAGTCCCAGTGACAACCCCTCAGAGCCCCTCTGCAAAACTGGTAACGCTCTGCTCTAACCCTGGCTGGCTTCACAAGCCTTGTCACCACTTCTGCAAGGCCTTTTCAGAGTCTCACTCCTCTGACACTTAGAAAACTTCACCAACCTTCCAGCAGAAGTGCCCAGGCTTTACACACTTTTTCCTTTGCTGATGGTTACCAAATTAAGGAATTTTTGTCCTCCCTACCTGATGTACTCAGAGAGCAGCCAGGTCCCCTCTCAGTCCTTAGTTCAGAGCTGTTTTTCCAGGTAACTCACCTGCCACCATTTCATTTGGCTTTTCCTTTCACTAGCATTGAAACACGATCATCAAACCAGTTCCTCTCATGTCATTTATTAACAAATAATCTTGGGTTTATCACATAAGTATATTTTATATTTGCTTTCTAAAAGTTTGAACAAAGGCAAATGACTGTTAAATCAGAACTTCAGAGGAAGTAGGGGATGCAGGCTTACAGTTACAGACATGTCAGAACTCTCATTTGTGACTAATCTGTGAAATACCTTCAACTAAAACCTAAACTACCCACAAACATCAGATGTTCCTGAGGATGTAGCATGTGAAAAATCAAAGGATAATAAGCCCTCTCCAAAACAACAGTCATTTATGATAAAGCCCCTGATATATTTTAAGTTTTCATCAAAATCTGCTATGATAAAAATATCAAGAAAGGGAGTGCTTGGGGAGAGGGCAGAAATGATGATTCCATGCTTGGTAAGAAGGTGTGAGGCCTGGAGAGAGCTTTGTGTATCTTTTCCTTTGAGGGGATTTTCATGAGTGTGTGTAAAGCAGATTAAAAATTGAGCTTTAGTCTTTGCTTTGAGAGTCGCTGGCTTTGGCTGTATAAGTCAAATGTCTGTGGAGCAGGATAAATCAGAAGTTTAATGGGAGCTGCACAACTCATTGTTGATCCCTTAAACTCACAAATAAAAATCCCTGCTGCTGGATAAACACAGCTTTTTAATGTTTCTTTTGGGTGAAAGCACCAGTCCAGCCATGCTCTTTGTAACAGTTCACTGTGAATCAGTTTAACAATTCAATGAATTTTTACATTTTGAACACAAGGTGAAGAATCTTTTATTCCCAAATATTCTGACTACTTGCAAGATTTAGTTTCCCATATGTTTTTACAACAAACTGTGGACTCTTTCAACATGCCCTATACAATGTACGTGCTCTGTACATGATAAAAAAAGACCTTTTTATCCACAGACTCAACATAAAAGCTATACTCAGACCAAAGCACCATCTGCCCAAATACCTGTTTTAAATAGTGACAAAAGCAGGAACTTAAGTAGAGTAAAAGAACAAACACAGCAAAATACTGAGAGAGCTGGGATTCTTCAAAATGGAGAAATCTTTGGGAAGATCTCACTGAGGCACTTCAGTACCTGGAAGGAGCTTAGGAAAAGGAGAGGGACTTTTAATATGGGCAGACAGTGACAGGAAAAGGGGCAAGGATTTTAAACTGAAAGAGGGCAGGTTTAGATTAAATATTAGGAAGAAATTCTTTACTCAGAGGACAATAAGGCACTGGAACATGCTGTCCAGAGAAGTTGTGGACTCCTTATCCCTGGAAGTGTCCAGGGCCAGGCTGGACAGGGCTTGGAACAGCCTGGGATAGAGGGAGGTGTCCCTGCCCATGGCAGGGGGTTGGAATGAGATGATCTTTGAGGTCTTTTCCAACCCAAGATATGATTCAGTGATTCTGTGACTCAGTCTCTTGACAGGCTCCCAGTGCCTAACAATTTGGAGCTCAGAGATTCTTTGAACGAGATGGAATTAATTCTATTATACACAGATCTTTACAGGGTCTGACAAGTAAAGAAAAGCACATGCTGATGTTTGGGAATTTTATGTCTGTAAATATAAAAAAATAAAGATAGATACATTTTATCTCTTTAAAGAATTAATCATTGGACTCCTCATCCACCAGACCATTAAAATAATTTTTGCCCGAATTTAGTTTAGGACATACTTCTAACCAAGCTTCAAAATTAAAACTTCAAAACTCTTTGACCTGTTTCCAAGCCCTAGAGGCACTTCATTGCTGTCGGCACTTTAGGATTTTATAACTTGAAGGCTCAGCTGTTGTGGTCTGCAAAAAAGAATTCAAAAATTCCCTGAACCAGAATGAGACAGCATCCTAATCAGCAACAACCCCCTTGCTTCTGCCAGCTGCCTGTGCTGTGTTTGGACACCCCATGTCACTGCTGCATGCAGGGGAATCAATTAGATCAGCGAGGAGGAGGAGAAACAGCCCACAAAACCAAGGAATAACTCTCCAGAATAGCAGGGAATATTCCTGAATATAGAGAGGCCTGGGTTCCAGTTCTGGCTTGAAAGATCTCCCACATATTTTGCACAAAGCTATACCTGGAGCCAAGGTTGGGCTTGGGAATTCTCTCTTGTGAGGTGAGCAGTAAAACTGCAAATCTGGAGAAAACTCTCCTCCTGCTCCTTGTGGTCCAAACAATGTTTCCTGTGTTGGTTGAGTAGTTTCTAATAATGGAAATACAGAGCATTCGTCCTGCTGAAGAGGCTCTAGCTCTGGCATTCTGGGATCTGCATTCTCTGAGCAGGAGTCTGATTCCATCCCTTTGTCTCCTGCATCCCCAGTGAGTGCAGAGGGGTGCAGTGATGCATTTCCTAGGCTCAGTTATGTACTGCACAGATTCTAGATGTACCTAACTCAGTGTATCCTGTAATTATTGTATTATTGAAATTAGAGATAAAAAAAAATCAGTTTCCTTCTTAAAACTGAAAGAGGGCAGATTTTAATTAAACATTAGGACAAAATTCTTTACTCAGAGGGCAGTGAGGCATTGGAACTGGGGCTCTGTGTTTGCTACCCTGAGCAAGCCCAGAGCAGTCCAACTTTCCAAGGGCCTGTATCCAAGCATATTTGGCATGCAGATAAAATATTACTCTCTGATTCTCTTAACATTTCAGCAGCTTGAGTGGCATTTGATCCGTGCAGAGACTTAGAGTACACCAGTGTGGAATTCATCTGCATTTGACAATACTAAATGTCTTTGAAAATTTATGTGCTTAGTAAGACCCTGTGATGACCATTCTCCCCTGGTTATATATGGAGAAAAGTGTGGAAGCTCGTGGGAGGCTCTCCTGATATTTTGCTTCCTTGATGATTGACTGAGGCATCAGTTGTGGCCTGTTTGAATGCATTTCAACTGTCCACGTGTGTGTGATGGAAACAGCACCATCTGATCACCCAGGAGAAGAGAGATTAAATTTGGGATGTATAGATGGTGTTAGTGCTGGGGACCACCAGAGCAGGGAAAGCCAGGAAGTGAAAATCGGAGAGGTGCTCCCATGTGCCTTATGGATCTCACCCTTGGATTTGGAGCAGAGCCACTGACCACATGGCAAGAAAATTCCTCCAAAAAGAGACTCCAGGGGAACCTCCAAACCTGAGGTAGTCAGGTCTTGCTGACGTGGAGACACAGCAGGAAGTTAACACAGCTTTCCCGGGGATGTGGGCTCATCACACGAGGACTGATCTCCCGCAATTGATCAGTTCCAGAAGAACTGAGCTCATCACTGTGGCAGTCCTCTGCTGATTCCATTAACAACCATAATTCACTGCCGAGGCAGAATTAAACTGAGTGATCTGCAGTTTAACTGCTATTTTACACTAGAAAATGAGCTTCCACTCAGATCTCACAGCTCTTTGAAGCCTGAGCACCTGGATCACACCGCTGGCTGATTTGTCTCAACTCTCCTCAGCCTCCCTGCATGAAGTATTTGCAAATATTTCATTTCAGCCAGCGAGTAATTACATCTAAAAGAGCAAAATGTTCCTGGGTTTTTAGCGCAATCTGAAGCTTTCTTGGTGCAAGCTCTGTGCTAGAAATGACTGTGGCACTTGGTTTTACCATCCATTTTCATTTGCTTTTGGTAGACAGCTCATTTAAGAAGTCATTTTCTGGTACACAAACTTCAAAATGAAATTGTTTCAATTTGCATGATGATAAAATAATTGGTTTATGCTCTTTTTTAGATTATTGCATCAATCAATTAGACATAATCCATGAATGTAAACAAGATTTGCAATTTTTGTCTTGGAACATCAATGGGACTAAAGCCTCTATTTATTTTATGCAATCTATTCATAGTACGTCTAGTTATTAATTTACTTTTTCATTTATCAGTCAAAGTGATATTTGGAACTTAGCTAATTAAAAATAATGAAAAGATAAAAAAACAATTAGGAATTACTCAAGACATCATTTTCCTACCAACCTGTTTGATCAGCTGTGTGTTGCTTTACTCAGATTCATGAGGAGTGAAAGGAAAGGTCCATCTTCCAAAGTGTTTTTATTCATTTCATTATGACAACACTTGAAGAAAACTGTGTGAAATTCTCAGATTCCTACTGATGGAGGACAGACCACATCCCTCCACAATGTGCATTCATCTAATGCCTTGCCACATGCAGTAAATTAATACCATGCACTTGTTCTGAAGAGGGCAAAATCAGATGTATGAGTGGTTTTTGCTGATTATGGTTACATTGGGTATTTTTGAGCTGGACAGATTGAAAATGAGGAAGTTTGCAAATATCTTTTCATTTAGGCTGAATGTTAAAGTGTTCACTTCTCTTTTGTTTTCAGCAAGAACACCAGGACATCAGACACACTTAATAAGCAGCAGCAAACACTGAGGATGCACATAGACATTCCCAGAGCACAGCTGCTGATAGAGGAGAGGGACACCATGGAGACCATTGGTAAATTTGAGCTTCTTTCCCCTGGTTAATGTAACAGGTTCTTTTAGGTGGAATTCCTTTACTCCACACATTTTCCCTGCTGCACACATCAAGAGAAAAGAGCTACGAAGTAATTTGAAAACCGAACTGGGTTTTTTTTCCCCCTCCCCTTTGAGTCATTTCTCACTAAAAGTAATCTCAGTGTAGGATCTAAAATAATGCAGGACATTAGGAAAATGAAACTGTTGGAAAGAGTTCCTTGAAGAAAATGTAATTGAGGACTGGCAGTTTTATGATTTTCATTCTGATTTCTCATTTGGCTCTGACTAGGCAGTTGGATCACTGACATAACTTAAAGGGAAAATGAAATTCTGAAACTGCACTCTCGGTACCTGAAGATTTGCTACAGCTAGCTTCTAAAACTTACATGTTGTATATTGTATCCACCTGTTCATAGCACATGATATTTCAACATTTTGATCAGTTTTCAGCTTCTGTGTATCCACGAAAAATTCTAATCTAAACTGATGCAACAGAAAACAAGATTTCTCATGGGCCTGGTACTTAACTGAACTGTCCCAAGAAATAGAATTGTTTGGTGTTGGGTTTTTTTCCCAAATAATTTAAAAATATCTGGAAGCCCAGAATAAAAATGCAGCCTGATGTCATGACTGCATGAGCACACACTGTGGCAAGACTCTCCTGACTGATCCTGTTAGACTTCTAACTTCACTTTTTTTGGATAAAATACTGTATAAAAGAAGCTGACAACCTAGCAGCCTCCAGGGATGGAGTGGTCAGAGAGGAAAGTCAGCAAGCTGAGAGCAGCACCTCTGCACCTCCTGTGCATGCCTGCTCCAGGTTTGAAGAGGAGACCTGCAGACTTTTTAAAATCATTATTTGAGCTTCCCAAAGTCTGCCCTTTGTGCCAGGCTTCATCCTAAAGACAGCTTTAACTTCTGAGTGGCAGCTGCTGAGCAGTGGGGAGGTCACAGTGAAAATACTCCTACAGCCTGAACTGCAGCAGTGAGATCAGGGCCTTGGTAAGAGGCAGCTTTCCACCCAGAATAAGCAGGGATTTTGGCAGGGTTTGACAGAGTTTGCTGCCAAGAGGCTTTATTCCCAACCTGAATAAGAGCTCATCTTTTGCCAGAGACAGAGTGATTTGATTCCTAATGTTATTCTATTTATAGCCTTCTTTGGGTAAAAAATGTGAGTTCTGTTATTGTGCAGAACTGTTCGCCCTAATGGTGTCTTGTCAAGTTAAAAAAAAAAAATCAAAACAAAAACCAGGAATTCTTGAAAGAAGTGGATCAACCTCTGCTGATTAGTAAATGCCCAGAAGTCTCCTACAGCTGCCAGTCCCTTAGAACACATTACAAAACTATATAGCACAGCACAGCAGGAAATCCTTGAGGCTTTTACTGCAATTCTGAATGGATAAAAAGACAGTAAAAATGCAAAAGAAAGTCTGATAGCACACCAAATACTTGTTCTGCAAGCACAAAGGCAGTGAAAGATTTATTGCTATTAAATCATCCATTCGTCTGTGATCAAGTGGACAAGATTCCTCTTTGGAGCAAAAAGAAAAAAGTATAATACAGAGAACACAACTGGGAAAAAAAAATTAAAAAAAGGAAGCAAGTGCTGTACAGCACTGCAATGATCAAGGTTTGTGTAGAAATTTGGTGAATATGTCCTACCCCACAGGCAAGAAATAGAAGCAGAACCACACAGCAGTAAAGGTTAGTGCTCACCTTTTTTTTCCTTCCCAAGGTCAGGCTTAACATCACACCTTTATTTGAAGCTGCAGAAAAAGACAGTCCTGGGTCAGGGTCATCCCTTCTGCAATATTCTGTCTCTGCAGAAAAGGGGGAGAGAGGGTGGGTTAGCAACACCCCCTAATGACCTCCTTTTGGGAAGATAGGGATGGTTTCACTGAGGACATTGCTAATCATGCTAATAAAAAGAAATAAATGGAATATGTTATTGAAAAGCTCATCTGAGCTCTCTGGAAGTGAAGGGGAAGAGGGCAGTGTTCAAAGGATGGGAACGAAGGAATTAGGACCACAAATGATTACCCACAAACCAGCTCTCTATGAGGATGTTTAATAGTCTGCCCCAGCTGCACGTCTCTAAGGTGAAATCACCAGGAAAAATGAAAGTTATTCTTTAGTTTTATATGGCCTTTGAGTTTAAACCCAGAGGCTCCCTCCCTTCAAAGCCACCTCAGCCCTGCAGAGAGCAGGAGCCGCCTCTGCCCGTGGGGTCCCTGGGCTGTGGACACCTCTCATGGAGGCAAAGCCAACATCCTGTACTCATTGTCTGGTTATTTTTCCACTTACAGACGACAGATCAACGGTTCTGCTCACTGATGCTGACTTTGGAGAGACGTCCAAGCAGAAGTCCCTGACTGTCACCCACACTGTCCATTACCAGTCGGTGTCACAAGCCACAGGGCCACTGGTGGATGTCTCTGATGCCCGGCCAGGAACAAGTAAGCACATCAGAAAATAGGGGGTTTTGGAGAGGAGAAAGCTGCAACTAAATAAATACTCTGCTCCTGCATTTGCACCCTCATCCTTCTGTCTGAGAGTGGAGAGCAATCTATTTAGGCCAGCAGAGGACATTTCTTAAACTATTGCACTTAGTAATTCAATATGGGGAAAATTGCATATGCATCTGAAATGGAGGTGTAATTTGAAATAATTCATACCTGGCCTTCATTAAACCAAATGCATGCTAGATTTTAATTTCCAGAATTTATTGGGTAAATTATCTTAATGGCTTTTAGTGTCTAATATACTTTTATTTTTTTCTCTGTGATCAATCTCTATTGAATTTCAAAAACAACTTTCCTCCTACCTCTCCATCAGGCAAAAAAAAAAGCAATTCTTATTATTACTTTTACTGAAAAAGTTATATTTCTGGCTTTAGTTATTATGGTAAATTACATTTCCCAGCTATATTCATGCCAAGTTATTCTTCTAGTGATTAAAATGCTATCATAAATTAATATACTGATGCAATCCATTCTTCTCATTCCTCTCATGAATATGTTCCATATCTATGTAAGTGGGTAAAAAAAATACTAGGCTGAGTGATTACTTATGAGTTAGAAATTTTACCAAAATGTAGTTCACTGCAGTGTGCAATTTCTGAAATCTCTTGGATTATTTCTGTCCCCTGATCATTTCAGAATTTACTTGTTGAGTTTGATGGACATAAATGCTGAAAGCTCAGTTGCTAAAATGCAGATTATTTGAAAAATCCATTTCCACCGCAGTCTTTTAAATAATAGGTGTTCTAGTCCTGGCCTTGGTACATTTTTAGCTCTTTCATCTTTTTTCAGATGAAAAGGAGGTCATTCCTCGAGGACTAGATTTTCTAATAAGGAAAGAGGCATCACCCCAAAACCTCATGCCTGTGTCATACTACAGAATTTTACAGCACCTTCCTTACTAATGTCTCTTTGTCTGCAGCCCTGTGCTTCATTCCTCTACATCCAGGGAGAGAATTCCTTCAAATTAAATGTGGATTTAACTCATGTGTAAGAATATGATCTGTGTCCAGCCCTACTTGGAAATAAAAATCCACTGGCACTTTTATTAAGCAGTACAGATCTGATTGCAGCAGTGCACAGGGCTGGGTCAAAGTCTTCCAGGTAATGTTCTCTGGATTTAAGACACTAATCCAGCTTTGCTGCAGGCTGGGTGATGGGATTCTGTCTAGAGCCACCACTTCTGCTGTGAAGAGGAGAGCAGAGCCCAGCTGGGTGGCTCAGAGGTTACAGGCCCTCCTGTCTGAGCCACTCACATTCACTGAGTGACAAATACTCCTTTACAGCATATTTTAAATTCTTCTCTTGTCCTTATTTATTTTTTTATGAAAGAGATGTTCTGTGAACCTTTGCCTTGCTGACCTCAGCTCTCTCCAGTTGTGTTTGACAGCAGAGCTGGCACAACCAGGGCACCAGCTGTGTTTCCATCCCACTGCCAGCTCTGGAATTGCTGTGCCTGCTCATCAGGACGAGGACTGAGCTCCTGTGTGATGGCAGAGGCTCTCCCAGCTCATTCCCATTGCTGACAAGATCCTCTCAACTCACAGGATCAGAGGCTGGGGTCCAGAGGGACATCTGGGCACTGGTCAGTCCAGCCCCTCTGCTTAAAACAAGGTCAGGAAGGGCTGGCTGCTCAGGAAGGTCCCCAGGTGATTTCTCAATGTCCCCAAGGATGGGAACTCCACCACCTGTGTGGGCAGCCTGTGCCAGGGCTCAGTCTCCCTCACACTGAAATGTTTCCTGATGTTCTGGATGAAGCTCCCAAGTTTCTCCTTGTGGCCATTGCCCCTGGTCTTCTCACTGGGCACCAGCGACAGGAACTTGGCTCTTGTCCTCTTGCCCTTCAGGTATTTCTGCACATTGATGCCATTCCCCCAAACCTTCTCTTCTCCAGGCCAGGCAGCCCCAGCACTGTGCCAGGAGCTACTCCCACCAGCACTGTCCTTCTGTTCTCCATGTTCTCCCTTGAACGAGGGTCACTCCTGGCCACACCACAGCCACGTGCCACATTCCCAAGTGTTGGTTTGCACCACGCTGAGCATGGATTTGGATGTTGTCCATGTGAAGTAGCTCTGTCCTGCACTACCAGGAGGATCAATTATCATTGGCACTGGCTTCTAATTTTTCCACTGCTGTAAGGGAAAAAAAAGAAGGAGAAAGACCATTATTTGTAAATAAATGCCTTGTTTCTTTGAAGCAGCAGAACACAAACTCTCACTGGGAGTGCTTGGGCAGAAGCAGTGCTCAGAGTCATTATCTGGGTATTGCTTTTTCTTTCAATTTCTTCTGCTAAAGTCTCTTACCTCAAAGACTGACAACTTCACCATTTGAATGTCAAAGAATATTTTGAATAGATTTGAATTTTTCATTTCTAATACCCTTTCTATTGTTAGGGATATCCTTTCACAAGCATTGAAGAGAAATCCTTCAGTGCTGATGTAGTCAGTCTCTGTTTGCCACATAATGATTTTTTCTCTTGCCCTTGCTTTGTTAGACTCACTTTCAGGGCAGAACTCTTTATTAATAAGATCAAGGAGGTCAATTTTGGCACATAGTTTGCTTTCACAGTCTTGATCACTCTATTATCTCTAAGTTAATTTAAAAAGTACAACATTGCTGACCTTAACCCAGTAGCAGATTATTCTTAAAGTTTGAGAAATTGTATTAATTTACTAATTGTTCCAAAGCAGTCAAATCTTTATGAAGCTGTTCCCACTGGAACTTTGATGGCATTATTACAGCTTGTGTTTTATGTCTTGGCCACTTCTTAAAATAGGAAATCTGTGGCTGATCAATACTGTAATATAGTAACAGTATGTCCAGAATAGGGAATTATAGCCCTGCATTTCTGAGCACATCTATTTAAAAGCTGACAGCAGGTACCTGGTGCAGGGTGTTTCTGAGGGCACGTCTATGCTGATAATTTACCTTGCACTTCACTTGAGTGGTGTGAAATCCCTGACCAGGTCTACTCGCCTTGTGCTCTTTCAGTTCTCAGAGTGGTTTTGGTGCTGAAGAACTGCTTGTCTTGGAGTAAAGGGATAATGAATGTGTCAATGGAAGAATGATGGGGCCTTCAGCTCTTCAGTTCCACCCTTGATAAAATGTGGAGTTTCATTAGGAAGAGAGTCATTCTAGAAAAGCATTAGCAGTTTGGTAATGACCAGCATTAACACTGTTCATTTTTTTTCCCCAAAAAGAATGTCTTGAGTTTGGGTTTTTTTAACAAAGATGATTTCAGTGGCCATCCCCTTCTGTAAGGGGGAAGTGAAGGGCCAGACACTGATCTCTCTGCTGAGCAGGGACTGAACAAGAGGAAATGGCTGGAGCTGTGTCAGGGAAGGGATGGGTTGGATATCAGGAAAAGGTTCTTCACCCAGAGGTGGCTGAATGAATGGTCATGGCCCCGAGGCTGACAGAACTCCAGGAGCGTTTGGACACCACTCCCAGGGATGCACAGGGTGGGATTGTTGGGGTGTCTGTGCAGGGCCAGGGGTTGGACTGGATGATCCCTGTGGGTCCCTTCCAGCTCAGGACATTCTAGGACTCTGTGATCCTGACAGGGTTGGGTTTCCTTCCCAACCCCTCTCTGCGATCCCCCACAGATCCCACCACGAGGAGGAGTGCCAAAACCGGACCCACCGCGCGCAACCGCTACGCCAGCCAGTGGACCCTCAACAGACCCCACCCCACCATATCAGCCCACACCCTCACCACAGACTGGAGGCTCCCCACGCCCAGGCCAGCAGGATCAGTGGACAAGGAAAGCGACAGCTACAGCGTCAGCCCCTCGCAGGACACAGGTACGGACAGGGCTGCCCACAGGGACAGCAGGACAGCAGCAGCTGCAGGAACCTTTGGACATTCTGAGTTCTTTGGAGCTCAGGTGTCATTGTTCTCCCCTTGCCAGGGTGGTCTTCCTGTAGGTTAATTATGGAGAGTGCCACAAATGCTTGTAGTGCTAATGAAGACAAATATTGTGCCTCTGGATCCTCATTCCACATTCGTCCTTTGAAAGACATCCTCCCTTTAAAAGACAAGGTGGTAAATTTTCCTGTAGCTTCCCAAACCAAAAAGCAAAAGTAGGAGAATTTGACTAAGAATGGACAATATTAGTCAGCAAGAACATCCCTGAGTCATATTTGGAATGTTTTTAGGATTTGAACAGCCTTCAGGTTAGTATATTTATTTTCCCATTTGTGTAATACGTTCATTCTCAGTGGGGAAAAAAAATTAAAAAAATAAAAAAAGGAAAACTCTGGAATTAGAGTCCAAGTAAAAATCCATTCATAGCACTTAATTCTGCAGTGAATTCAGCTGGCCAGGATTTTCCTGAGAAACAGTATGGGGTTCACTCCTCTAGATGACAAGTAGGGAAACACACACTGAATGCATATTCTGCCCACAGTCCTCATCTCTTCTTGGTGCCTTCACATCATAAATGCAACTGTAACTGGGAAAAACAGCTTTCTTCACTGTCCTATGCTGAAAAAGAAACAAAAAAGGCAAATAAATGAGTAAATTATTAACTAGAAGAACAATCATGAAGTAAATCTAACAAGGGTTACAAAAGAAGAAAGGTAAAATGCTTCTCAAAGGGAAGTCTGACCGAAGTGAATCCAGGCTTGCTCTGGCTTCCTCAGAAGGAATTGCTACCTGCCCATCCTTATTTTAGGAGAAAGGTGTTCATGATGTGTTAGAGCTACCAAGCTCTATGGATGTCAGTGGCCTTTCACCATAAAAACCTGTATGACTGGTTTATTTTCTGTATAGGAACAAGTATCTGACTTCACTCATATTTCGTGATTTACAGCCTGAAGATCTCATAATCCACCCTCTAAAACCCCGAGGTTGTCTCCATGGGGTAATGGCAGTCACTAGATACCTCCAGCCAGCTGACAACCTTCAGGCAGAATTATCATAAATTTTTAAGATTATTAAATATACAAATCTAAATATAAGTAGAAAATTCTCCTCTCAGAAACCCTTTCTCTAGACACTCCAGATTTCAGGTGCGTCTGGATGTGTTCCAGACTGTTGTCACCCAAGGATATTTTCCGATGTGTGTGGCAAAGGGCAGAAATTATATTTACTGTGTGGTTTAGTAGATAAACTACATTCAATTATGTAAACAGACTTCATAATCTATATTTCAACAAGCCTACTTTTCTACTCTGTGTCTACCTTTGAGCTCACAGTGATTTATGTAAGGGATAGCAAGCTTCAGATCAAGAAAGGTTTTCTTGTGCCAAAAAGCAGCTCTATTACACCACTTGGTTTCTGGGAAAAGAGTAGAGTCCATTTAATTTAAGTGCTTCAGAAGTTTAAAACTTTCAAATAAACCTATGTAGCCAAATTATGTGTTCAAGAATCAATTGAGCTAATGTGCACATTTGATCACTTCTCCAATCTGGAGTTCAGATTTCAGGAGCTGGTTGATGCAGTTGATATTTGGCAGAATTTAGCACTTATGAAAACAATTCCAGGCTTACAAAGCAGAAGCTTTTGAGCTAGGAGAAATGCCTGCCAGCAGTTCATAGCTGCGACCAAGTTCTGATGTTCTAACTAGGGGCCATTAGAAATTTCCTGATCCATCTGTATTCATGAAGTTCAAGAAGTTTCATAAAGTTCACCCTGGGCTTGGATAAACTTTCATCAGATCTAAAGTAGATGTTCAGGCAGATTAGTTCTGGAATATTCTCCCTCTTGGCATGGGATATGGGAAGCTGCAGGTCCTGAGCTTCAATGGACTGAGCATGACCACAGTATTCACATGCACTGCTCCATGGCACTGGTCAGCTGCTGCCTCCTGGGAGTTTCCAGCTGACCAGAAGTATGGATAGACAACACTGAAGTCTGATGTACAAATCAAATGTGAAAACCAGAATGATGTTTCCTGTGGGTGGAAAGAAAAAAGAAAAAAAAAAAGAAAAAAAGAAAAATCCAAAGAAACCCTGTTAAGTTCTGGTCAGCTCCAAATCTTAAGCAGGTTACAGCATCTTGCAGAAGTACTTGTCATTTTAAATAATGGATGGTCGTGTTTGAAAGTGGCAGGAGTATTGTTCTTCGTGCTCAATGAAAACTGATGCAGGGGTGCAGGCACACAATAAAAAAGATAAAGATTTGCAATAATGACACACTCGCCTCTGGCTGCTGCAGGAGGTCCATTTTTATGAATTAGCTATTACACTGTGCCTGGTTATTGAACATCACCAACAATTTCTGAAATTGCACAGATCTTGTGATGAAACATGACTTCTGCCCAAGGATCTTTTCCAAGTCCTCTGCTCTTCCAGCCCACTGGAGTAGAAACTCTGTGGGTGCAACAGCCCAGCAATTCCGTCCCTGCAGAAATGAGCCCTGCATTTCCAGAGTGCTTTTTAATGTATCGGTAGCCATTTACATCTTCAATAACAGTGTTGTTTAACAAATATTGATATTCTCAGAAACTCATCAGCAGAAAAGAACAGCTTGTAGGTCATAATAACCTGTGTGTCAAATATGAATTCCCCCATTAGCTTCAGCAGCACTGAAAAAAAGCAAGTGAATGACTGCAGGCTGTAGTTGCCAAATATTGCTTTCTGAAGACCTTTGTTCCGAATGAAATGAGTTAGTGTTTTACCTGGTGTCTAGAGAGACAATATCTGAGAGCTACTGCCTTCCTTTTTGACCCTTGTTTTCAGCACTTTCAAAAAAGAAATAAATATATATATATATATGTATGATGGAAATGGGACAAAAAGACTTTCCTTTCTAACCTGTGTGTAACCCCAGTGAAATATTTCTGAGATGCATTAAAAAGATAATGTAAAGAAGATGTTCTTATTTTGCTAAATCTGGTTTCTGGGTTTGAAACCATTTGAAGGCATTTAAGATTTAGAGAAATGTTTTTTTTTTTGTTGAAAAAGTAGTATTTTTCATGTAGTAAAGGTTATTTTTTACAAAAGAAACATGAATTTAATGCTAAGGCACCTAATGCTGCTCACAGCATAAAGCTTCACTTTAGATTATCTGTAATTGTAGCATTCCTGACTAAACTAACGCTTTTGCAGGCATTTGAAGCAGATTCATTAAAATCACCTTGATAATTTCAAGGGCTCTCTGCTTTACTCTGAAGCATCGCGCTCGTGGCTTTCCTCCCAAAAAAAGACTGTGCAGATGTTTTCTCTCTCCTGTTCCCATTCCTGGCGCTTAGATCGGGCGAGGAGCAGCATGGTCTCCACAGAAAGTGCCTCCTCCACCTACGAAGAGCTGGCGAGGGCCTACGAGCACGCCAAGATGGAAGAGCAGCTGAGGCACGCCAAGTTCACCATCACGGAGTGCTTCATATCGGACACCTCCTCGGAGCAGCTCACGGCAGGGACCAACGACTACACGGACAGCCTGACGTCCAGCACGCCGTCCGAGTCGGGCATCTGCAGGTTCACCGCGTCCCCCCCCAAGCCTCAGGACGGAGGGAGGGTGATGAACATGGCAGTTCCCAAGGCACATCGCCCAGGTGAGGCAGCAGGAGAGGGTGGATCACAGTATCTCCTGGAACTGCTCATAGACGTAACTGGGGCTTGTCCTGACGCCTTTTCGGGCTACCTAAAAACAGAGGCCAGACAAAATTAAGGGAGTAATGATGTTCCTACCTGGAACAGAGGCTAGACGGTGTTAAAGGAATAAAGTAGGGATTTATTAAAAGGCCTTCAAAGGATGCACCTTGGGCAGTACAAGAGCCTGGCCAGGGCTACACCCAAGATGGACCCTGGGTCACGAGTTTTCACCCTTTTATGAGATTTGGTCCACTTCCATATTGGGGTTAGTTGTCCAATTACAGCTCCAGGTTATGCAGTCCCATCCTCCCAGATTGCTCTCCTCAATTCTCTCCTGTTTGCACTTTTTGGGGCCCGAGGCTGCAGCTGTGTCCTTGGTTCTGGGGCTGGGAAAGGATTGTTCTGTCTGACTGAACTGTGAGGAGAACTCGCTGACACTTTATATGGAGTTCAGAGTCACACACCAATGCAGTACAGAATCTGAAAAATATGAAAGCTAAAACAGGCATCAGTAAAAAGCAGTTATATTTATTGAAGGGCCTTCAGGTACATCCAGGGCAGACGAAGCTCCCCAGGGGCTACACCCAAAATGGACAATGGGTCAGGGGTTTTCACACTTTTATAAGTTTGGTCCATTTGCACATTGGGGGTTAATCTTCCAATTACAGCTTCAGGTAACGAAGTCATTTACCCCAAGTTTGCTCCCTCCCCAACTCACTTTTGTTTACATCTCTCAGGGCCTGAGACAGTGAGGTGTCCTTGATTCCCAGGCCTGGAGAGGAATTGTGTTGTCTGACCAAAATGGGAAAGCAGTAGCTAACGCTCTGGATGGAGTTTAGAGTTGTACACTAAAGAATTGCAGGATTACAAATGTATGAAAAATATAAAAGCTAAAACCCTAAGGCATCAATCCCAGCTAATGGAACACGTGAGCATATTCTCCCACGTACAGAAAACATGGGAATTTAGGAGCAGAAAGAAGGTGGCTGAGCCATCAAATCCACTCCTCACACTTGCAGCCATCAGGCCATTGACCCTTCTGGGATAAATAAAACCATATGTGGGTGCATCTGCCCATCTCCAGCTCAAACCAGCCTCTGATAAACCATGTCTCATCGTGGTGCTTCGTGCTTGGGAGCAAAACTGGCTCTCATTAACTGCTCATAAAGACAGATTGCAGGAGATGTGCTTGTCCCTTCTGCCTTGTGGCTTGTCAGATTTGTAACAACCCTTTGGTGATGTCCTGGAGCTGTTCCACTCTCTCGCTTTGACATCACCTAATATCAAACTCAGGATATCTAAATCAGATGGGAACAAAAAAAAAAAAAAAGA
>WAAG01045825.1:35450-52520 GCA_013390105.1 Tichodroma muraria
AGGGAACAAAAAAAAAAAAAGGAGAAAATTAAGACTTCAGCTCCTTGCTGACTGAAGGTACTTGAGGTACATGCAACTCGGGCTCAATCAAATTTCCAGATCACAAACATGGTGTTTCTACTGTTACCTTAGTTCCCAATAGCACAGGGAGGTTATTTGTGGTACTCTGAGATCAAGCAGGTTATAAAACCTCAGAAGACTTGTCAGTCTTTGTTACAGGATACAGGATGTGACACAGCAGAGTAGGATTCAAATGGGAAAATGGCATAATTATATTTGTTTGCTTTCAGAAAACATGATTTATTTTATATTNTTTTATTCTATTTTTTTTTTCATTTTATTTCATTTTACTTTATTATAGTATATACATTTGCCAGTGTGAGTGCTGCTAGTCAGATCCACAGGAAGTAATCAGTGGTGCTCATCTATGTGAAAAAGAGTAATGAATAATCTATGGAGGGTCTTTTGTTCAATATTCACCATAATAAGCAGTGAGGACAGAGGAATGGAAGGGAGACGGTGGGATCAGGAAGGGTCATTCAAAAGCAGGAACACTGAAAAGAAAGCATCAAGAATTTGGCTGGAGAAAGATGAAAGAAAAATGTGGGAAGAAAAAGCCCAAACAGAAGGTAGACAGTTATAATACTCAAGGCAGGAAATTACTGTGTCACACAGATAGATAAGAGGGAAAATAAGTAGGAAATAAAGTAGTGGGAGAAATTGCTGATTTCTGTGTAGTCACAGGGTAGAACCACAAACCCAGAAGCTGTAGAAATAGATAAAGATAGCAGTACTTTTCATTCTGACTCCAAAGAAGTAAGATAAATATTTGTCCCTGCTCTGCTAAACGGAAGCATCTGCATTCATAGCTAAGTCAAAACTGAACTCTTTCCTTCCAAGCAGTCAACAGATATTTTTTATCATTTCTTTAACAAATATCTTGCTCTCTTTCCTTTCACGTTCCAAATACATTACTTATGCATATTTAGTATTCGGAAATATTCTGATATATTCCATATAAAGCTGATTTTCTTGAGGGCAGATAGAACCAAAATTTGGTCCCTGTGCTTGAGTAAAAAATCTTCCAGGGTTGGAACAACCTTAGAACCCCTCCAGTGATTTACAGACTTGTAGTCATGTTTAGCCCTGTTAGTTTAAATGGCTTTATTTTTTTTCCCCAACTTTTCTTGATTAGCTTTAGCTTTCCTTTGCAGCAAGGAAATTAAATCTATTACAAAATTAATAATTAGCTTCATTACCTTGAAAGAATAATTGAGTGTTCCAGTGGGGCAATTTGAATGTTGGCCCATAAATATTGAATAATGCATTATTAAAGGTCACTTTATGAAGGGTTTTAAACAAAACATATGGATAGAAAGAACTTTCAGCAGTAGCAGACAGACCAATATTTTAATTTTCAAGTCAGTGAGGAAACACTTACTGGGTATCTTTCTTCTTTTACCTACTACTTCAGAAGTTTTCCAGAGGTAATTAGCAATTCAAATACAATTAATCAAAGTCATTCACCATTTAAGGACGTGGTGAAGAAATAAAAAAACTTAAGGTATTTGGTTTCAGTGGACGAGAGCGTTTGAGATAAATCACTGTGCTGCTTCAGCACACTTTGATTCTTCCTTGAAGTAAATCTTTTCTTTCAAGAGAACTTTTACCTGTTTTCATGGTGCTTTGCTTTTCTTCTCAGCCAATTCAATCTTCCAGGGAAAACGCCACTTTCAATCACTTCTGCCTCCTCCTTCCTAATTTCTGACCTCCCTTTTCAAACTGCTGCCTGTTGTATCTTATGGTTGCAGTAAAGTTTCAAGAGCTTGCAATAAGTACTATTTGTTTTTCAAAATAATTCCCAACAATTATAAGACAGTCTGAAGAAAAGGCTGTCAGAAAAAGTTATTTTGATAAATGGGGCATTTTGAAATAAATCCACCCAATGGCAAAGCTGAAACTTAACTCACAGAAGGTAATGATGGAGTTTGCTGGTGAATTCCCAGGGATGGAGATGAGGCTGAGAGGCTTCTTGGTTCTTGCATCCTCTTTTTTGTCCTTCTTGAAGATAGGAGTGGCATTTGCTTTTCTCCAGTCTTCAGGCACTTCTCCCAGTCCCCATGATCAATCAAAGACTATTGACAGGGGCCTCAATGGCATCTGCCAGTTCCCTCAGCACTTGTAGGCACATTCCATCAAAGTCCATGGATTTACACACATCCAGTTTGCTTAAGCATTCCCTGACCTGATCCTTGCCCACCAGGGGTGAGTCCCTCGCTCCAGACTGTTCCACTGATCTCCTGGACCTGGGATTCCTGGAGGCTGACCTGGCTAGTGAAGACTGAGGCAAATAAGGCATTCAGGGTCTCAATCTTTTCCATGTCCTGTGTCACCAGGTTCCATTCAGCAGTGGGACCACATTTTCCCTGGCCTTCCTGTTGTCACCTATCAACTTACAGAAGACTTTCCTGTTGCCTTTGGCATCCCTGGGCAGATTCAACTTCAGCTGGGCTTGGGCTTTCCTAAACACATTTCTGAATGCTTGGACAATGTCTCTGTATTCCCACTGGGTTATTCTTACCTGCTTCCACCCTCTTGGGTACTTCCTCTCTGTGTCTGAGTTTTGCCAGGAGCTTTTTGTTCATCCATAGAGGCCTCCTAGAATTTTTGCCTGAGTTTCTGCTCACTGAGCTTGGAGAAGGAGATCCTTGAATATCAACCAGCTCTCCTAGACAGGAGGATAATTTAGCTGATGGTACAAACAGCTGTAGATGTTTCCTGCATCATTGTCCTCACACCAGGTCAAAACTTTCAAGTATAGGGAAAACATCTTTTTAAACAGNGGCCAGGTTGGACATTGAGCCTTGGAGCAGCCTGGGACAGTGAAAGGTGTCCTGCCATGGCAGGAGGTGACACAGGATGATCTTCAAGGTCCCTTCCAACCCAAACCATTCTGAGATTCTGTGATTATTCATAGTTCATGCTTCATCATTAACAACAACACTGCTATTTTCCCTTTTATAGTATCACATTACAAACCGCCAAGCAAACTGGAATTGCTGCTTAACAACAGCCTCTGCACAGCTTCCAAAAAGTGAGGGGATGGATGCAGACCTGCACATGAGGTTTTGTGGACTGCACAGAGCTGTCAGACCTAATCTGCCCAGACCTTGAATGTGACCGACTGTAGATGACCTGACCATTTTTCAGGAAGCCATCAGAATAGTCATGTGGAAGCCATCAGAATAGTCATGTGTCCCAAGAGGCACCTTAGAAGAAAAAATTGAAGCAGTAAAAACAGCACAGCAGGATTTTAAAGCTGTGGGATAAATCACATCCTTTACAAAAGTGGGTCTTGTTAGCTCCTGTGCAGTGTTAAAATCCTTCGTGGTGTAAAAAAGGTGGCAACACATTGTTTTCATTGCACCTTTCTCAGCATCAAAACACACAGAAGTTTGGGACTTGGATTATTGTTCTGCTCCCCACAGCTGCCTCTAACTACAAGTTTGGCTAGTAAGATCAAGTCCTCAAGGAATCATTTAAGCAGAGCAAAACTGAGGCAATTTTTCATTTAAATATTCATAAATTTCAACAATTGTAACCCCAGGTTTTCCTGTGAGGTTGACAAATGAGTCAGTCCCTCATCCTCCAAAAAAGGGACAGAAATTGGAAATAAATGCACTCTCTTCCTACCTCCCACTGTGCCATCAAAGAGTCTGTAATGTAGAAAAATGGAAGATAATTGTAGAGGTTCAAAGAGTTTTATAATAATGTTCCTTTTTTTCTGTTTTAAGAACAATAATCACAAATTGAGTTATCATAACAGTTATTCTTCACTGCAATAAACATTGCTGGAGCAGTTTATTAAAAATAGATTCCCGTTATTATCATTTTAAATCTCAGTAATAGCCTCAGCCAAGAAGCCTGTTGGGTTTCTTCTTCTCTTTACTCCTAAATTATTGTGCTGGAGAAAAGAACCACTATTAACTGGGAAATATTTTGATACTCTTTGCAACACAAGTGCTATTTATGTCTGGGGTTCTTATGTGGACAAATCACTTAGTTGCATCCCCTGGCAATGAAGTTCATGCTTGGAAGGAATAACATCTGATGAGGGCTTGAATGGGAAATATCTAGAAAATTTAAATTTCTTTCAATTTGCAGAAACTTCATTTCCCATGGGGGCACTGCCAAAGTCAGACCCCCAATTATAGTCTCCTCTTTTGCTAATCAGCAATTAAAAAAACCTTTGCTTATACATGACATTGTCCTTAAGGGTTCATTTGACTTGGGCCAGGAATTTCTCTACCTGATGTCACAAAACAAGTTCAAGGTCATTTTTGACCTTCCCACCTCCCCAAAATTGGGGAGAGATCACATGAACACAAAACCCCTGAAGGATTAAAGCATCCCAAATATGATCCCAGAAAAGAAATGTCTCTCAGGGAGTATATCAGGCTAGTAGATTTGGAAATCCATTTAAAGCATCATAAGATTTTATATCTCAGAACTTCCTCCACAAACCTGCAGCTGGTGAAAGGAACCAGTTTGGAAAGAAACCTGCTCGTGAGTGGGGAGAAATGACATTTTTGGAGAGGCAGACTCTGAAAAAAAGATTTTCCAGGGCCTGATTTCACAGCCATGAAGGTGTCAGGGACACCCTGCTCCTCCACAGGGAACTAGAGTGCTTTCCTGGGTCCTTCCACCTGCACAAAGCAGGAGACCCCTTCTCCAAGCCCCTGCTCCTCCTGCTGTCCTTGTGTTCTTGGCTGGTGAGCAGGAACACCATTTCTCTCCTCTACATTGCCCAGCCCTTGTCCTTGACCCCATGTCCCAGCGGAGGTTTGGCCAGCTGACATTGCCTTTTACCATCAGCCCAAGGCCAGGCCAGACTTGCTCTCAACCAAGCCCTCACCATCTAGATTTGGACACTTTTGGGGTTTTTACAGCTGGTCACCTCAGTCCAGCAGCCCAAGTCTAGCTCTTAAACCTACTGCATATTAATATTTCATATTAAATACTGATTTAACCTCTCTAGCTTTGCTGAATGATCCGGTTCTCTCAGTTTTTTGAACACCTTAATTAGCATTCTTGACCCAATTTAGAAGTTTCTCGCTGTTTTGACTAATCCTGATGTTTGAACAGCAAAGCCTTAACATGTAGACAAGCCCTGATCTAAAGAATGCAAATACTTTATTAAAAGATTTACAAGGGTCCCTTAAATGCAGTCTGGATATCACCTGCAGTGCCTAAATGTTGTTTTAAACACCCAAGTCAAGAAACAAATCTTCTTTTCCAGAATTCAGTCACTGCAGCTAAAAATAAGCTGCTTAGCATAATGAGAAAAATAAGAACCAGGCAGCAATAGAAGGCACAGTATTTTTCCAGTGCCAGCCCCGTAACCCAAGATGTGAACTCTTGTCCACTGCCTTGTGAGTTCAAGGGTGAAGGAGTTATTTCCCTCTGACACAGTGATTGGAGTCTATTTAGGGACTGGATTTCTGCTGGAAAGCTGCTGACAGAGCTCCACCGGCTGTGGCCGTGACTGAATCTGGTACAAATTTGACCACTGGGGATTCAGCAAAGGCTGGGACTCCTGACAGCTCACCTTTAGCCTCCTTTCCCCATGCCTATTAAATTATCCTGCCTTGAATGAAAATGGGGAATAATTCCATTAATTCCATGGTTTCCAGATCCAAAACTGAGTTTCTTGAAGATACAGAGGAATCTATTAATCTTTCTGTTGTAGTTACTCAGAAATCCCACAGCAAAGAACACAAAGGCTGAGCTATGGGTTGTTTTCTGTTTTAGTTTTATATTTGCACTGTGTGGCTTCAAATACAATAGAATATATATGAAAAAATATGAATATGTATACACACACTGTATGTAATGTGTATACAGAAAAAAGAAATCACCATCCTGACTCTACAGTGGGAGACCAAGATCCAGTTTTGAGAGAAGTACATAAGGAGACAAATCAAAATAAGCAGGTGGAAAAACAGAAGGACAGGCAGAGTGGGGAAAAAACCTTCTTGCCTACATTTTTAACAGTAGTAAATACTCTTTGCATGACTGTTAACTTGTATATATACTTATGTGATGTATCCTGAAATTACTCCCCTAGATGAGCATCTCTAATGTTTCCATATTAAATCCTTCTGTGCATGGAACACCTTCTTTTTATTTATTCCTGCTCTGTTGGAAAAGCAGGAACATGTCACAATGAGACAGACTGTGCCATTTGCTGCTTATCCTAGAAATGGCACATCAGTGATGAGAGGAAATTGCCTTTATCTTGTCTCAAGTTTTATTTCTGTGGAGTATCAGAAGCTTTTTCTCCTTCAGCTGAGAAAAGCTGAATGTTCTGCAGGGATGAAAACCATTTAATTCTGCATTTAATTTGACGTGACTACATACTTGATATCATTGGCTTTCATTTTTATTCTGGTGGATTTGCAGACAGGAAGGCTCATAGTGCAAGTTTTTTAACCTTGCCAGTACAATAAAAATGAACTTAAACAGGTTCAGACCAGAAGCTGAAATATTCTGAGATCAGAAAGGAAAACTGTATCAGTGTGAATCTTGAGTTTAAATAGGGCAGCTGTTCAGTTACAAGGTTTCTGTGCAATTGTGATGTGGAAGTTCCATTTTAGGTACTATAGAAGACGTCTGCAACATAAATTCAAGTCATTGATGGCACTGGAACAGGTTTTCCAGAGAACCTGTGGCTGCCTCATCCACAGGTGAGGATGGATCCACAGGAAGGATTTGAAACCAAGTGATCTTTAACATCTATTTCAAACCCTTCTGTGAGTCTATGATTAAAGTAATCTAAATTATTTTTACAATTGTCACCTATGAATCAGTGATACTGGTGCTAGAAAGATATTTTTTAGTTAGAGGAGAGAAACAAGTGGTACCAATTCCTCAAAGACTCTGTGAGGAGAGTGTAGCAGCAAAACCACCTTTTCCTGTTGCTTCCCAATTTATTCTTTATTTTGATTGGAAAATTAACACTGTCTTTGGAAAAAAACAGCATCCCAAAACTGTGCTGGTTCAGGATATTCTTGGGGTTTTTTTTTCCATTTCTCCTAGACTAAAATTTGCACGTTAAGGAAAGCCCCTCCCCCCAAGAATGCCCATTTCCTATCTTTTGATTAGCAACAAGATCTTTCTAATTAAAAGTGAGTTTTTTTTAAATTTTAATTTAATTTTGGTTTTTTAAAGTGGATTATTTGCTCTGTGGTCCATATATATATGTATATATAAATATATATAAAAGCTGCAGCTATTATATATATATAACTGCCCATGTTGTCTATAGCTTTGGACACATTTGATTGAGCTTTAGTTACTGAAGAGTTTTATGCCTTAAGCAAGGATTAGATTTATCAGTAAATTTCAGCTACTTTCATGTTCTTATACTCATAACTTCAATATTAAATTGTTAAAACTACCAGCCAAAGTTACAAATCATACCAAAGATGCTGTGTCCACTTCAATTAACAAAACAGATATTTTAGAGCACTTTTGTTAAGTGTCCCTAACTTGAACCTCACTTCTACAAAAACTAGATTTTTAATTTTGAAAATGCCAAATAATTTCACCTTCACAGTTTTGGGACACATTGTGTGTGATTTTGGCAGCAGCAAGGGTTTCCATCCAGACAAGAACAGATCCAGCCCTGCTTTAAGGTCCTTGCAGATATTTACAGCCATCCCTGATTTAACTGATGTCAGGCTCTGTTATTTCCCCCGTGCCAAGAGGACCTCAGTGTAATCTGAGCTCTACAGGAGAGCTGGCACTACGACACCTGAAAATGGAAACCAAATCTTACCTGCAAGGAAGGTCATGCTCGTGCTCTTCTTGGAAATTAAAGCAGGAAATCATATCACTAGAGAGAATAACCTTTTGTTTTCACAGTCCTAATCTGACTGTAGTGATGGTCTGTGCCATCCAAGGAAGAGCTTTATGTGCTGTCCTTAAAAGCACAGCTCTGCAGATGTGTTTCAGCATTGAAACATTCAGCATCCCTAATTTAAATGTGAGAGCTGTGAGAACCCCTGGTCCCAGGGGATTAATTAACAAAAATGCAATGCTGCACCTCGTCAGCATCACTCAGGGGATGCAGACTAATGGATGTGGGGAGGCTGAGTTACAGAAACTCCCCCCTATCTCAGCAGAGAGCAGGGCAGTGCTGATATTGGTTTCCCTGCTGCCCAGCTCTGTGAGCAGTGTGTTTTGCTCTCCCGTTGCCGTGGCATGGTCAGGTTTACCCCTGAATTCATGGGAATGGCTCAGACCCTGGAGAGGTCAACAGAGCAGCTCCAGCTGGTTCCAGTGAATCCTGAAAACTCCTCACCTCTCCAGCCTCTGTGCTGAATCCAGGCTCCCAACATATCTCAGGAATAAACCTGTTTCCATGGAGTCACGATCGATTTAACCCCCAGCTGAAGTGATGTATAATTGAACAGTTTCTGTTCACTGCGCCCAGGGCCAGCAAATGAGTTTTAAAACTCCAGCCTTGCTAACCAGGGGACCTCACCGAGGTTTTCAGCACAGTTTTCCAAGTTTTCCCAGCCACTGGGCAGGAGAGTGCTGTCTCAGAACATCCTTAAAAATGCATGAAGCTGCTCGCGTGACAAGGTGCAGACGGAAAGGGAGCGCTCCTGGCCTTACCTTTTCTGTCACCATTTCATTATTTATTGACAAATTTGCTGACTTTAGTCCTGGAGTGGGTATTGATTTACACGGTGGGGCCCTTTTTACATGTTTTTATAGCTGAGACACCTCATTAAATCCAAGCAGGAAGGGATCAGTTGTGCAGGTGCACCAGCCCTGTGAGGCTGGACATCCACATGGTTTATCCATAGGGTCTAAATCTATCTGACCCCTGGAGTTAATAAATTTTTCCTTCCTTGCTCAGCTCAGTGTCAGAGAAGCCCTTAAAAATACATCAGTTCTCCTTAAAGTTACTTCTGGAAAGGATGAAGCATCTGGCAGGTCTTTTGAAAGTGCAGCCCTGTGTTAGAGACCCGAGTTGTGCTTAGAGAATGCAAAGCAAAACGTGCTTCAATTCCTGTTCCATTAGATCTTCCAGGAAGAGGTAACAATGTGATAATCAAGGCTCCTGCCATCCTCTCAGGCAGCTGCACAGTCTGTTATGTCAATGGAGTTCAGATGGATGATCTCAGTTCAGCTACAGCAGTCATGCTTTTGCTTTAAGACATCTTGATCAAAGGCTTTTTCTTGGAATCAGAAGGCTTAAATCTAAATAACAAAATGAATCACCTTTTAAAAAAAAGAAAAAAGTCCACATTAGTTGGAATCCTCATTTTCAGTCACTTAAATCTAATCTACAGTAAGTAGAAATCAATTTATAGTCTTGCTGAAATCAATAGAGTCAGTGATTTATAGCAGTAGCAAATTTGGCTCCTGAACTACAGATTTACTGATACCTTGGTGTTCCCTAAGAGATAACTCCAACGATTGTAGTCAACAGCAACTGTTGTTTTTATTTTGCTCTGTGAATCACAGCTGGTATTTTGAATATTTTTATGAAAATGCCAATTTTAGCAGACTGTAATGTGAAACATTTAACTAGGTGTTATGGATCTCCAAACCATCTATGAGGGTGCAGTTTTTGTGTAGAAAGTTATAAAGTACAGCCCTGCAGGTGTGACAGGGAATTGTGATTTCTCAAGCTAGAAATGGGAAACCTGACTATTTCTCTAACGCTTTTCACCTATTTAGGTGAAAAATGTAAACAGCATAAGGGTGATAAGGGTGGGGTGTTTTTCTGCCTGCTGAGACACAGAGAGAAGCACAAGAGGATGAGATGCTGTGGGTCAGAGAGGCAGGAGGGGCAGGTTGGCAGCTGAAATGAGTCCTGCATTCAGTCACTTTAAAAGTACCCCCCAAATGCTGAGCACTTCAATCATTTTTCCTGGGCACCTGAGCAGAGGCTGAAGCTGCTCTGGAGAAGGGAAGGGCACGTGCCTGCTCTCCCAGCAGCTTTTTCACTAATGAGGAAGCTGTGCCCGGTCTCCTCCTTCCTTCTTTTCCCCTTCTGCTGCTTGGCTGTTCTCAGACCTTCTGCCATTTATTCTGGATCACCTCAGAGGATTATTAAATCCAGTTTTTGTCTTGAAAAAGTGGCTTCAGAAGGAGCCTGTGAGCTCCTGAATGTTCTGACAGTGATGTGCTCCTGTCGACAGAGAGTGAGTTGATATTCCCACTCATTTGGGCAGTCACAAATTTTCACATGGAAATTCCATTTCCATTACTGATCAACACTGGCTCTAGAGGGCGGAGCCCTGGCATTCAAAGCACTCTTCAGAAACTTTTACTCTCTACTTGTGGCATTTTACTGCAAGAAAATAACAATTATCCAACAAATTGGGAAGGCAGTTGCACACTGAGCAGATCCTGGGATCTGTATCGGCCCAGCAAGGAGGTGCAGGACTGATCCTCTTCCTCAGCCCTTCTTGGCTGAGCAGGACACAGGCCCAAGCTAACCAAGTAAATGGCTTTATTGCTCACTAAGTGTGTCTATCCCTGGTGCTGCAGAGCTCTGTGAGCCCTGCAGGTGAGGGGATGGTTTCGGCGCAGTGCGGACACAAGATGGACAGGGAGGGAGCACCAGCAGGTTTCCAACACTGACAGCAGCAATTGTGAGAAATGTTACTGCTGCTATCAGGCTGGCTTCTGACCAAGCTGCTGCTGTCCAAGAAAGCTTTGCCTGCTAAGTTTTTAATGGTGTGTCAGTTCTGGACGTGACAAAAGCCTCTGAGTATCGCTTACACTCTTTTTTTTCAGCAAACCTCTCACCTTGTCCTTGCAAACCCTCCACTCTTTCCTTGTTTCTAAGGCAAGTTTTCCCTTATAGGCAGTCTTTGTCCTGAAAAACAGCCTGTGAGTAGCGGCAAAGGCTTCACTGATTTATTTACTGTGCTAGTGAGCCGTAAAAAACAACTCTAATTTTTTAATCAGCATAAACCTGAGCCTAGAACTACGTCAGCAGCTCTGTCTCCTTTCCTTCCTTTCAAAGGAAAACACAGTATCCCACCAGTGCTTCCCCTTCCAAAGTCAGCACAAGCCAAGAGATGCCCAACAGAGTGGGACTCCATCTACACAGCACTTGTACACCCCCAGCACTGCACAAGGTCATAATTTGCTCCTAAATCAACATAGTTGAATCAGCACCTTCCCTGAGCTAACAGGGCTGTATGGACTCAACCCTGGCATGGTTTCTGAGCCCATGGAATCATCCCAGGGAGATCTCTGAGAGCTCTTTTTTTACCCCCTCCCTCTTGAAGCAGGATGTGTGAATGCCCTATTCAAGCAGTCTTATCCTTACCTTTGTTAAATGAAACACCCTGTCATAGTCACCCAGCCCTACTTCTCAAAACTTTCTGAGATAATCTCTCAAATAGCACAGAATTTCCTCCACATGGCAACCAAAACTTGAAAACCCTCAGGCTGTCACCCTCACTGATGGTATCTCTGCTGGAGTGTTGTGAAGACAAATTGCTTTTGCTTTAGTGGAGGTTCTGATTCATGAGAAAATGCATAGACCTCTCATGTAAAAACTTGGTAAGAGCATATTTTTTTGCAGTCTGTGATGATCCTTGTATTGAAAATAGCACAAATCCTTAGAAATTTTTTTTCTGGAGTAGATGAAAGGATGAAAGTAGACGTAAAAAAAAAACCACCATGCAAGCTCTCTCTGGCATTTGAAAGAGGAATGAGGTAAATCTTTTGGGAGAAAGGAGTGTTTCTCAGCTTGGTTTGGTTCTACAGACGAGACAGCTATCTTGAATAAAATCCAAGAAAAATTCAGCAGTGATGTTTTTCCCTGCATGTAACCTGTCAAATTCAGCCCAACCCTTCCCACACCTGAAGATGACCTCCGGAATGCGGCTAAAAATGTCTGTGGTTTTTTTGCAAAGTGTTTTTTATCAGCTTAGCTGTACTGAAAAAAAGATAAATTATTTTTATTCAGTGTCGCATTAACTCAGAAAATATTCCCTTTTTGGAGGAATGTGTTGCTTATTGTAAATATCACAGTAAGTGATTTTTAGCATTTGTTTACAAATATTTATTTGAACTAACATTTTCTTAAATGTACTACACTAAATAATTCATTAGAGGGTTGGCCATTAAGGAAAAAAAAAAAAAAAAGACTGAGGTAGCTCTGGCTTCAGTCGCAGCATCCAGATTTGACTGGATGTTTATTATTTCTGTACAAACTCAAGATTCATATACAGCAAATTCTCCTTCCTTAAAAATTGCAGAACCACTGAAAGGTCGGGGTGGGAAGGCACCTCTGAAGATCATCCAGTCCAAGCAACCCCGTTTTTAAAAATGCATCAGAAAACTATAGTTTTAGAATGTCTTTTGTACTAATTAAGCCAAAATGCATGAATTATTAAACGTGCTCATTTGCAGTGCTCATGCACTTGAAAGGTTTGCTTTCATTACTAATAAGGCACAAACATAGCTGAAAAGAGGTAATTAGAGCATCAAAGGCAGTGAACCATCCTGAAACTTCATAATGTTTTGCCCAAAAAAAACATCATTCAGCTGAATAGCAAGAAACCAAAAAAATGCCTACACTGTTGTGTCCAGAGGATAAGAACCAAAGTCTTCCCAAGCAGCTCCAGAGATACAGCAAGAAGCTTTTCTTCTGCTCAAAAATACCTTCAGAATTGATGTAGGAATGGCAAAGGTGAACCCCTGTGGTTATATTTCAAAGATTGTGTTTTCAAGTCAGAAACCCATTAGTTCTTCTAAATCAAAGACTTTTTTTTCTTCATCCTGCGAGACCGTTTCAACCCTAGCAAAGAAGAAAAAGTTCCATTCTCAAAATTTTTCTTTGCCAGTGATTTTAATAATGTGCCCTGTTTTATAAGCAGTTGCAGGGAGAGATGCTCCTTGCAGATGAGAAGGAGCACTGACGCTTTTTATGACAGGAAAATGTGTACATCACACCAAATAATGAGGGCTCTGCATATGCCCTGTCAGGGGTTGTGCTTTGAGTACCCAGCTTTGGAGAACAAGTTACACTCTCTGGTTTCTCATTACTGAAATCCTGCTGGAACTTTGCCCCCAGACATTTAGAAAATTGCAGTTAAATGACTGCATATTGTTTACACAAATTATTGACTAGGCTTTCTTATGTGGATTTAAGAAGGGGGGGGGGAAAGTCTTTTTTACATAGCTCAAAGCTCTTAAATACGCTCGAGAAATGTCTAGACAGCAACTTGAAAACCAGCCTCCACGTCTGTAAGGTTCAATGCTCATCTTTTTCATAGTCCACTTGTCCCTGTGGCTCTCAAGAAGCAGCAAATGTGGCAAGGCACAGAAGCAACCCCGTGAGGTACCCACAGAGAGCTGCCAATGAGCCACGCTCCAGCTGCTGCTCTGCACCACCTCCTTCCTGGAAAGTCAACCAAAACAAGCAGAAAATGCAGTAGAAAGAGGGAATGGGTGTAAAATGTCCTGGCTGGTGTTAACAAAGCAGTGGCAGCCCCTCACAGGCAGTGTTGGGTGGCAGACACCTTTGGGAAAAGGCCGATTGTTGTGGGAAATAGAAACGTGGAGTGGTTTGGGTTGGAAGGGATGGCAAAGACAATTCAGTTCCAACCCTCCTGCCACGGGCAGGGACACCTTCCACTGTCCCAGGCTGCTCCAAGCCTCAGTGTCCAACCTGGCCCTGGACACTTCTAGGGATCCAGGAGCAGCCACAGCTGCTCTGGGCACCCTGGGCCAGGGCCTGCCCACCCTGCCAGGGAACAATTCCTGCCCAACATCCCATCTAACCCTACTCTATTTTAGTTTAAAGCCATTATTTCTTATCGTATCACCCCATGCCCTTGTCCCAAGTCCCTCTCCAGCTGTCTTGGAGCCCTTTTAGGCACTGGAAGGAGCTCTGAGGTCTCCCTGGATCCTTGTCTTCTCCAGGCTGAGTAACCCCAGCTCTCCCCTCTTATCTCCACAGCATAAGTGCTCCAGGACTGGGTTCAACATAGGAAATTTTTCCTCTTCTGCTGAGGCTGAGGGACCCCTATGGAGCATGGAAGTGTGAGAAAAACCCTTCCTTCTGACTCCTGCAGTCTCTAAACATCCCTGGCGAGAGGAAAGTCATCACTTTGGCATTATACTGAGTCACAAAGCTCTCACACCTGCTGTTGCCACCTCTGAGGTGCATTTTGCTGGCCCTGACAGTGAAACCCCCACACCTGGGGCAGCCAAACCAAGCTCCTCAAAACCTTCATTAGGCAGAGAGAGGTGTGGGGAGCATCACACTCACTCCTGCACTCCTGCCTCTCTCCCACTGGGGAGAAGTGGGGTGGGAACAGGACTCCTCAGGGATATTGCAGTGCTGCACAGGACACAGCCACAGGGAGAGCAAGTGACACAAGAACTTCCCATCCTGGCTGTCTCCTCCCCTCACGGGGAATGCTCTTTGGAGCAAACCAACCCCACAACTGTGTTTTGGAAGGACTTGGACTACAAGGGGATGCAGAAGCAGCAGAACTGATGTGACCAGGCGGCCGGGGTCTGGGTGCCAAGGGGACAGGGCAGGTGTTGGACAGCACGGATGTACCCACGGGCAGCTTGGCTCAATGCCTGTGCAGAAGTGCCATCCTGCTCCTGCCTGTGGTGCCTCCTTGCTCCTGTGTCCATGTCCTGCTGTCCTTCACCCCAGCAGCAGCAGCAGCGTTGCTGTCTCAGCTGAAACAGGTCTGACAGGCAGAATTGTGCTTGGCATGAAAGGTACTGTAGGAGAATCGGGCAAACCAAGGAGTAAAACCAATTAAAGTTAACACGAGTCCTTTCTCAAGAGGCAATCAGTGTGATTATCATCACAAACCTCCCCCACTCCCTCCAACTCCACAGTGTGTGTCAGCCTCTTCTTGAGATCCTCCCATCTTACTGCACGGGGGTAAAACGCCACGTGCTGTGAGCCTGTGCGGGAGATGCGTCCAGGAAAAAACATATGGTGTTAGACTGTGCCTGAGGGGGTTCTATAGGAGTAAACACAGATTCTGGCCAAATGCAACTCCTCAGCAATTCTCTGTCTGTGACCTGGAATTACAGATAGAGCAGATGCTGTTGGTCTTTTAGGTAAGTCTTGCAGTGTCTTGACTTACGTGGGAAAGCTGAGGACCTGTTTTATTTTAGGTCGCTGGACAGCTTTTAGCTGGGCTAGAAAGAACAAAATTGTCATACATTGTTTTATTATGAAGAATTGCTTTCCTGGTCTGTTGTTTATGCCACTGGCACAGGTCAGCCTTAATTTCTCCTGCTCTAAATAGCTCATGGAGAGCTACACAGGTGGTGTGGTGCCAAGAGTCTCCTACTTTAAACATTCAGGATGCATCCCATCTGTAGATGAGACTCTGGGTTTGATATCAACCATAAAAAAAAAAAGCTCCATACCTGCAGAGATCTGTAAAGAATGGAAAATACTGTTCTGAATGCTCCTGTAACTGTATGGGTTTTTTTCGTACATAGGTGAGGTTACTCCATCAAATATTTTTAGAAGGGAATATCATTATGTGCCTGATTGCCTCTCATTTCCTTGAAGGAACGTCATGAATGCCTAACAGGCCCAGGAGTCGGGGGAAATAATGAATAAGAGGTTTTCTTGACAATACAAAGCAGAAAGTTGATGCAGGAGCTCAGGTGCCAGTCCCAGGGCATTTTGTTACCACAAAACCAGCAGCACCTTGGTGGTCACAGTGGTAAAAACAAATTAGTGAATTAAGCACAGTGATGATGATTGACAGTTAAATTTTGTTATACGAGGACAATAATGTTTCTGTTTTATTCAGAAATCTCTTGAAGACTACAGCCTTATGGACACTCTTGCATCCATTTTAAATAGTTCAGTCATTCTACTCAAGACTGGGGCTTGTTAATTGGAATTGTGAAGGTTTCAATTTAAAATGGAAAACAAAAATCAGAAATTTACTGAGCCTCCACATTTTCTAAGTTTTTGACAAAGGAAAACCAAGACCTTTTCACATTTTGAGAAAAAGCGCCTGGTCTTTTCATTTTATCTCCTTCATGCCCTGAGTGCATGTACAGAACATTGCACTTCTCATTCTATTGTGAAAACAAATATCAAGACTGAATTCTTGTGGATCTGCCCAAAAGGAGGTTGTTGCACGATTCTGTAAGGTCATAGCACAGTAAATGGCTGACAAGTAATCCATCCATTTTAAATTCTGATCACAGATCCTCCCCTTTGGCAGCCAAACCAGCTCGAGCCACTCCCGCCGGGTGAGCGCCACACACAACGCATGACCCGAAATAAAGACTCACTTCTCCCTTTTTCCTCCCCAGGTGATCTCATGCATTTGCCACCCTACCTTAGGATGGACTTTTTATTGAACCGTGGCGTGCAGGGCACGAGCAGAGACCTGGGTTTGGGGCAAGCCTGCTTGGAGCCACAGAAAAGCCGAACCTTGAAGCGTCCCACCGTGCTGGAGCCCATCCCCATGGAGACATCCTCCACGAGAGATGTCCAGTCATGGCAACCTGGTGCTGTGGCAACGTTACCTCAGCGAGAAGGAGCTGAGCTAGGACAGGCTCAAGCAAAAATGAGCAGCTCCCAAGAATCCCTGCTGGACTCCCGGGGCCACTTGAAAGGAAACAATCCCTACGCAAAATCTTACACCCTGGTATAACGAAAAGAGCATGGCTGGACAGTGGCTGTAAATATTTACACTGAAAAAAAAAAAAATCCAATGAAAGCTACCTTTTTTTTATTGAATTCCAATATTTATAATTAAAGAAGAAGATTGCCAAAATATTTGACAAAAAAAAATAATAATATGAACGACAGACAGTGCAAAGACTCTCTTGCTTTTTTTCTGTCTGAGTGTGAGCTTCATCTGACTGGACATCTGAATTTTTGGGTAAAAGAGTCCAGTTTTCTGATCTTCACAAGCGTTTGTGTTTTTACTGATTTTCTACGAAGTGCATGGAGACTTAACAAAAACATTTTAACTGGAAGTTCCATCAGACAAGATTTAAAAGGGAAAAAAAATCACA
>WAAG01045825.1:90347-103774 GCA_013390105.1 Tichodroma muraria
CCATACATAGAGAATATATATATATATATATATATATAATTGCACAGACATATTTGCTTAAAGAGTTTAAGTCCTATATTAAACTGGAAAGAGCTGGATTGGGTATTTCCCCAATTTTGGGAGTGGATTTTCTTGGAGTTCTCTGCAAACCATTTTCTATTGATACCTGTCACAACACAGATACTTTAACAGATGGATTGTCAATCTGGAGAGAAAATTCTGTGGGGTGCCAGCTTGGGCTTTGTCTAAGGGAATAAAATTTTAGCTTTTTACCTTGAGCTGCTTTCCTAAAACTAGCCTTGTGATTTAAAAAGTATCACACCCTGCAAACTACATGGTTTCACTTTTAGGAGCAGGAGTTCCAACTCCCTCCTGACAGGGGAGCAGGAACCAGGTGATCTTTAAGGTCCCTTCCAACCCACACCATTCTATGATTCTACAAATTAAGAATTAACCAGTTAATCACAATGAAAACCCAGCCTGGGCTCAGGACCTGCACAGACTAGGAATCACCTCACTGCACTGATATCCAGCCATGCCACACTAACTTTTACCTGCCAGGAGCTGTTCACACATCTCAAGCATGCAGGCTCTCAGATTTGAGACCTCAAATCATTAAATTTCAGCAGAGAGCTCAGAGCAAGCCTATATAAATGCTCCTCTTCCGTGCACGTTTCCCACTCCTGATTTTCCTTTCACAAGGGATAATTACCTTGGAAATGGTCTGAAAACCCAGGAAATTCTCGCTCTCAGCACCTCAGAGCACAGGTAAGCACTGGCACAGGTTTTACTCCTGGACTTGATTTTTTTCATTCCTGCTGGTGAGGGCCAACCATTCTGATAACAAACCAGCTTCTTCCAAGCTATGTGGCAAGATTCCAATTATGTGGCAATAAAGGTGGACCAGGGTTCCCTCCCCACCCTCTGCCACCCACAATCTTTTGTTGATATCTTCTCTTTCTAAATTACATGATGATTCCTTCCACATGGATATCTGAGGATCCCTGGACGACACCCACGCCCATGAGAAAACTGGGGAAAACAAAACTGTTGCCAGAAGACTTAAACCCACGAGCTTCTTGTGATTTTACAGAATTCAGGGATGGTTGATAAGCCCCGGCCTGCATTTTCTGCTTTCTGAGGGGTGATCTGCTTTCATGAGCACCATAATAAATAAATCCCCCCTAACCCTTCCCATTAAACTCAGCTATTTCAAGACTTTCCCTGAAAGATTTCTTCATACTTTGCTGGACTCTTCTGAACACACCCTGACAAACCAGGGCAAGTCAGTGCATGTCCCTGCTGGGTTCTGACCACTGCCAACAGGGGAGGTGAACAATCCCACGCCAGCAGCTGCTGTCCACAACAAAAGATTGTTATCTAATGAGCTTTCCAACATCACACACTTCCATGGGCTGGCTCTGGTGCCAAATGAGGCAAATCTGATCAGTGGTGGGGCAAACTCCTTGGAGCACAACACCAACTGCTTGCTGACAAGGGGCACCCCACACCCCAGCATCCGTACACTGCAGGGCTGAAGTCAGAGACAATTTATAGGGTGCAGGTTTTCCCTCACCACAGGCAGCACTCATCCCAGCAGGAGAGCCTGAAGCAGCAGCTAATGAGCTGCTTTCTTTCCAAGTCTCCTATCATCTTGCACTGTTGCAACTGAAAAAGGATCTGTGTATTCCCTTTCCAGATGAAACACTCAACATTAGAATGCTGTCTCCATGATCTGCTACAGCGCCTCGTGATCCATGGCAAACACTGGATGGATAATGAAGCTGAAGGAAAACAATAAAATCTTACACACAAATCTACCCATCAAACTCTGAGGAAATGTGGTGCAAATGTAATTATTCACAAATGTGCCTCCAGCTATTTCTTTCATTTACTTTACAACTGTGAAGTAAAATGAATTGTGACAACACTGGGAAAAGGAAACATTGCTTATGGGCCAGAAGTTTAAGGCAGTCATTTGTGACATTTGAACACAGCCTAAACAGACCAGTCCTACCCAAAACTGCTCAGGGAAGGGAAAAGGTTAGTGGGGTGGAAAAGGGGACTCAGTCTTCATTCTGAATGAAGAAATTCCCATCTTCTAGATTAAACAAATTCTCATCACGTTCTGGAAAACCATTCAGCAGGAAAAATCGCATGGGCTGGAGCCTCTAACTGGCATTTCATGTCTCAGGTGCCATCCTCTGCCCCTGCTCACCCTGCTCACATCTAACAGAGTTATGGGACCAGACCAAAGATGGAATACACTCATAAAAATACTGCATTTTTCAGGGGCTGAACTGCAGCGTTTGGGAAAAAAGATTCAATGGAGTGTGGGACAGAATCACAGTGCCCCGTAACAGGCCAGAAGAGGTATTTTGCCTCAGGGTGGATCATTACCTCCCACTGCTCCAAAGATTATTCAAGCTGTGACAATCTTTATCCCAAGCTATTACACCAGCCTGTCCAATGAGGCAGAACAGCCCCTAATTAAAGAGGACCAAAATGGGCAGGAATCACATGGATGTTGACATCCATGTGGAGCATTATCTTTATGTGAAGGGAAGAGTCATTTTATCTGCCCAGACTCCACAGAGGAACCAGCCAGCTGGACAAAACATATGGATGCTCAAGAGGTGTGGAGGCCACACTTAACTCCTCACAAGCAACAGTTTTAAAAGCCAAGAGTTGATGCTGGCCTTTCTTTCCCCTCTGTATCTACTTGAGGGTGAGGAAGTAAAAGACTCGTTTTTGAGGGGACTTACAGAATCATAGAATGGCCTGGGTTGGAAGGGACCTTAGAGATCATCCAGTTCCACCCCTGCCATGGAGAGGGACACCTTCCACAGTCCCAGGCCCGTCCAGTGTGGCCTTGGACACTGCCAGGGATGGGGCATCCATCAAATTTTGGGCAAGCTGTTACAGTTCCTCACTAAGCTCACAGTAAAGGATTTCTTCCCATATCTAACCTAAACCTACTCTCTGTCAGTTTGAAGCCATTCCTCCTTGTACTTGTAAATTGTCTCTCTTCCCAGCTCCTTCAGGCCCTGCAAGGCCACCCTGAGGTCAGCCCAGAGCTTCTCCTCTGCAGGTGAACAATGCCAGCTGTGCCAGCCTTTCCTCCCAGCAGAGCTGCTCCAGCCTCTGCTCCTCCTGGAGCCTCCTCTGGGCTCTCTCAGCAGCTCCAGCTCCTCCCTGGGCTGGGCCAGGGCTGGAGCAGCAGACTCCACCACCCTCCTGGCAGGAGCTGGGCAGAGCCAGAAGGGCCCCCTGAGCCTCCTCTGCTCCAGGCTGAGCCCCTGCCCAGCTCCCTCAGCCCCTCCTGGGGCTCCAGCCCCTGCCCAGCTCCTGCCCTGCCCTGGGCACGCTCCAGCCCCTCCAGGGCTCTCCTGCAGGAGCCACAGCTGGAGCCAGCCCTCGAGGGGCCTCTCAGTGCCCAGCCCGGAGGGACAATCCCTGCCCTGCTCCTGCTGCACACACAGTCCCTGACCCAGTCCAGGGGCCGGTGATCTTCTTGGCCACAAACATGCAGCTTCTTCATTAATAAGCACAGAATTTTTCTCTAATTAGATCAGGAACGAGAATAATTTTCTTTCCTGCTCATCAGAAGTGCTGCAGGGTGAGATGTTCGTTTTGTGACAGACTCCATCCCCTAAGCTGTTCTTGTTTCGTCACTCCAAAGGGAACCCAGACATTCCAGGGCCACCTTCCAGAGTCCAAGGCTCCCTGTTCTGTTTGTCAGGAGAGAGGCACTCAGTGGTGGCGAATTACAGCTTTACACAAGGGGTTTTTGTTTTCAGGTTTTTGAAGGTGGAAGATGCTGGGGAAAGTCCACAAAAGAACCATCTCTGAAACTGAAAAGCAACCCCTGGAGCTCAGAAGTCTCCTGAGAATTCAAAAGCTCTGTGTGAAAAAAAATAAAGGTTATCATTAATGATAAGACTATATGTAACAGCTATTTTTATCTGAACTACACCAGTTGGCCCCAGAATATCACTCAAAGCAAGCTAGAAATAATTAATATCATTTGATTCAACTGTAAATTACAATTTGGTATAAAGAATATGACCTTATTCGGCAAGCAGAATCTTTTGTTTTTCAAATTGACCTTTACTTTCAGAATATGGTGTTGCTATCTCGAACTCAAAAAATTAGTTTTGCTGTAGAAAATAATGGTTGTTCTTCTATAATTTTAAAAATGTTATTTCAGCATGAGGCTTTTGAAATGTCTGATTAATCTTTTTTTTTTTCCTGGTTGTAATAATGTTCGAGAACAGGAATATTATTTCTGACATAAGATAAACGAAGTAGCATAAAAATATGTACATTGGGGTAACATAATGGAAAAGAAAGGAATAGCAATAAAATTCTGTTTACAAAAATTGCATTCTCAAGTAGATTGTAGCCAACTACAGATGAATTGATTTTGCTCAACAATTAATATAGAGACAAATATTGTTTCTCCTTAAATGTTCATATTATTTAAGCAATCATTCTTCACTTTCAAAGTAATTAATGGATCACTGCCAGCCTTTTAAAATGGTTTACAAACACATAACTGATGCATGGATAGGTATATAATTCATGGGAGGAATTCTGGGAATGAAACCAGAGGAGCTAATTCACATTCCCACATGGAGATCAAACTTTGTGCAAGTTTAATTGGGAACCTAGCAAATAAAAATGGCCATTTCAGCTGTATAATCTCATCTCTTACACAGCTAAAGCTGGGTCTGAGGAGTGCTAAGCTGGCCAATTCAGTGGGAGCCTCTGGGAGCTGAAAGGAAATGGTGCTGGGGATCAAGTGCTGGCACTGACACAGAATCACAGAATTTCCTGAGCTGGAAGGAACCCACAAGGACCACCCAGTCCAGCTCCTGTCAGGTCCCCGTGTCCCTGCAGAACGATGCCCCACCAGCAGGGATAACACACCCAGCCCTACCTCAGCCTCTCCTCCAGGTCAGGATGTCAAGATCCTAGTCACAAATTCAGCCCAGAGTCGTGGGAGGCGCATTCTGCGGCTGCCCGTGATGCCCAAGGCCCCAGCCAAGTTTTAAATGGGAATTGTTATGACGCGGTTTTAATTTCCTCTGCCATTTCCAGCTCTCGTTTCCCCAGTTAAACACTGTGCCTTTAACCAGCTTTGCTGGGCAGGGATCTGCATTTCAGCAGTGCATGAAGCAAGCTGCCCTCCTGACTTGCTCCTCGACTGCTTGATTAATATATGATCAGTTATTTCCCTATTATGGTAGCATCCAGGCGCTCCCAGCCTGAGCTGGGAGCCCTAATGTGGTTACAAATGCAGAACAATAAATTCTTTCCCCTCCGCCACCCCTCAGTGCTCTGACCTTTGCGAAAGTGTCTTCAGCAATAACGTTTAAAATAAACAACAGGAGAACTTCCTCAGGGCTACCTCGACACCAGCACATTATCCAAGGCCCCAGCACATCTCATCTACAGCTTCCCTAAACATCTGAGAGTTGGTGCAGCCACGGGCATGGCTGGGATCGTTCCAGACAGACTCTGCCAAGGGACTGTGGTGGCAGAGCGTGGGACCCCTGGGGTGTTGAGGGAAAGAGAATTTTAGCCCTTTTGATTCAAGCCATGCTGCACCACTTTGCATCAAAACCATATAAAAGACGCTAAATCCATTTTGTTTTTTAAGAGGGATGTCGTCCCCAGCACTTCCAAACACCTTCCTGCTCCAGACTGCAAAGGAACTGCTCCAAAATGAGTTGGCACTTGCTGTTAACTGCGGGATGACCGATGGTACCTGAGAGCACTCACCAGGAAAACACAAAACAGAGGATTTTATCTTCCAGTGTGGCACTGTCTCCCTTGGCTTTGCTTTCCAGGGATGCTCCCTAAAGAGCAGCTGGGGAAGAAGCTCGGAGAAGTAGCAGCAATCACAACATGCCACACAGGAGTGGCAGGAAAGGGGGATCAAATCTGTGCCTGCCAAAGTGACAGGAGCTGGGGAAGGTGGCACGGGTTACAGAGCAAAACCTGTCAGTCACAGAAAGGAGAGGAATCAATCAAAAGCACCGTGATATGGAGTGAGAAGATGTTTTTGCCCACACATAAAGAAGAGCAAGACTCTGCCCTGCTCATCTTCGAAGTGGAAAATAAGAGCATTTTCTTGGAGTCACTGGATACCAGCATATCTGTTAGCAACTAATGAGAGGCTATTTTAAGTTTACAGGGTAATTTTAATAAAAACTACTTTATGAGCACTTGGAAAGTCACAGTGAGAAAACACTCTCCTCTTGTAAAATCCATCACAGGTTTTAATTACAAATGACTTAATCCCACACTCAGAGATGCACAGCATAAGGTACAGGAACTGAGCTTTGCTGTTCAATATCCCATTCTTAAGCAAAGGAGATATTACAGAGAAATTCTTCCCTGGCAGGGTGGGCAGGCCCTGGCCCAGTGTGCCCAGAGCAGCTGGGGCTGCCCCTGGATCCCTGGAAATGTCCAAGGCCAGGTTGGACATTGGGGCTTGGAGCAGCCTGGCACAGTGGATGTTCCCTTCCTATGGAAGAGGTGGTTGGAACGAGATGAGCTTCAAGAACCCTTCCAACCCAAACCATTCTGTGATTCTATTTCAGTATCTACTAAGCCTTGTAAATATTATCAGCAAGAAGCATTCACTTTACTGCACAGATTAAGTGCAAGAAACAAACAACTTAAATAATGTCCAAACAGTGCAGTTTTTATTTGCACAAACGTGGGCACTGCTCCATGCTGCGACAGGATAATTAATTTAGCACAATCACACCATGAAAAAGCCACTGCTTTAATACATGTACCAAGCTTTTTTAACATCATGCACTACCTGTCAGTTTGGGGATGCTTGTGGAGGCAACTAGTCAATAATTGGGTAGAAGTAGAGCTTGTGAGGGTTAAAAATGCCCAAGGAAGTACCTGGAGTCCTTAAGCAACAGAACAGAATTATCAGAGGGTAAAAACAGGCTGGGATGAACAAACCTGCTTTAAGACATTCCTTTAGGAGAGCGTTTGGCAAAAGAAAGTTTGTCACCCCTCCATAAAACCAAACTCCTCCCTTCAGGAGAGCCCCAGAGATGTGATGGATGTAAAATCCAGGCTTCTGGAGCAGCTCCAAGGTAGTTCAGCCTGAGCAAAGACCAGGAAACTCTGATGGACATCGATTTACCATGAAACTTGGCCTGCCAGTGGGTCTCACATGCTCCTGCATCACTTGGCTTTGTCACTCCTGCTCCAGCATCCACAAGTTCAGCCAGAGTGCTGGATAGATTCAGTCTGACCAGGAGTTTTACTCAATGTTCCACAGAATGAAATTTTCTCACGAGAGGTACAGAATTTTAACATCTCTGACTCCTGAAAGCAGTCACCCAGCTGTAGTTTTCCACCGTAAAGCAAAGAAATCCTGTTGTAGGAGGGTTGGTTCTAGGAATTTTCCACTGTTTTCTTTAGCTTGGGCTGTTACCCGAACAGAATCATTAATTTGAGTTTACCGTGTCTCCACTGAACGCAAAAAGCCACATTCTCTGTTTATTTCCCCTGCAGGCTGGCTTGCTTAACTTTCTTAGGAAGAGAGGAGGGGCTCCTCAGGAGAATGCAGGATTACACTGAAACAGCAGCACAGGGGAGATAAATTAAGATCCAGTGGCAGTGTGGCTCTGAAAGAGGATGAGAAGGAATTAAATGCTGGAGGGTACTGTCAGTGTGTTCCAGGCTGTCTTGCCCAAGAGCCACGTTACATGTTCTGCAGAAGCTCATTAAGCCAAATATTTCAAAACCAGATTCTAGGTGGAAAGCTCTGGCCAATTCCTAGGGGGGAAAAAAAAAATCCTTAATTTAACTTAGAATCATAGAATCATTTAGGTTGGAAAAAATCTTTGAGATCATGAAGTCTAGCTGTAAAGGAAGCCAAACATGCAGGTGTTTAGAAATACACCAGTGGAGAAAAGCAAGGATTCCAAGGGTGCAAATCCAACATTTTTTGGGCAGCACGAATCTCACCCTAGAATTGCCTTCCCATACAGATTAGTTCTCTATTAGTTGTAAAGGCAGCTCCGAGGGACTGGTTCAGATGTAGGTATTGTTCTTTAAATGAGTTACATTGCCCGAGCCTGAGCGGTGCTTGAACTACACACTGCAGAACTGCAGATGAACACACTTATCTGCTATTTCATGAGAAATTCTTTCTCACCAAATGCATTATTTAGCCCTTATGAAAGGTGCTACACTGAAACTCCAGCAGCTAAGAAATCCTGTTTGCCCCAGGAAGGAAGAAAATAAAATAAAGGTAGGCACACCTTCTCACACAACTCCATCCGTGTGCTCTGATCCATGAGATGGAGAAGGAGAGAACAGCTCACCTTCAATAGGGGGTCAGAATGAACATTTGTTCCCCCCGCCGAGGTGGGCAGGGAAGCTGCCAGTTGTGGAGCTGATCTGGATGCTCTCGTGCTCCCTCAGGAGCTGACTGAACAGTGTGCATACACTTTTCTTTTTATAGAAATATAGTTGAACAGACAAAAAATCCTGTATCAGCACCTCTCGCTCTCCTTTCAATTTAATTCAGAGACAGTGAATTTTTGTGTATACTGTGTGCCTTTATGTGTACATCAATAAGACTCCTTCTATACGTCTAATAAGGGATTACAGCTAACACCACGAGAAGCAATATCAAATGCCTCATGTGAACAAGCAGCCAAATGACAGTTTCTGTGAGAACTGTAATTGAATCCACCAGCTACAGCAAACACCAAACCTCTGCTCTGCTACTTAGCTGAGAAGGAGCCAGGTGATGGCTGCTGCCATCCTGAAGGGTGGAGGTGCTCCCAGGAACCTTGCTGCACCCAGCGTGTGGCAAAGGCAGCCAAAGCAGCGCTGAGAATGCAGGAGGAATAAAACGTGGGCGTCACATGGCTGGGTGGCCATCTGTAGAAAACAAGAACACTTGAGAAGGTATTGCCATCATTCTCACGGCTGACCCAAGCCAAGTGAGAGGAATAGCGGAGTTGTCTTTACAAACAAGCCGGGGGTCTGCTGGTAGATAAAACTAGCACCGGGAGATAAAAGAAACAATGGGAAGGATTCCACTGATTGATGAATGGAAAAAGATATTTGCTTTCACAAATAAACTCTAGGTTTGCTGATAAAAGAAACTGGACATTGTAAGAGGAAAAAAACAATAAGAAAGAAACACCCTAAATTCCATAAGAATTAAAAAATCAAAGGGAGGGTTATAGATTAGAGGGGAATCCTCAGTATCAGGTGTAGCAGAAAGTCTCAACCTCTCAAGTGCCTCAGCCAAGGGGGAAAGAGAGAGGGAAATGCGGCCGGGAAATTGGGATAAAAAGGAGGCTGCGTCCTCCAAAAATTGGAGAGACCCCAGGGGAACGCCCCACGGCCTCTCCCTTTATTTGAATAAAGTCAAAGGACTCCTCTGTCTCCTTTTTGGACATAAACCTCTGATGTTTGTGGATTAATTTTCCTGACACAAGGAACACTGACATGAGACTGGGATCTGCATGCAGAGCTCAGAAAAACACAGTGGCCACCTCCTACTGCAGCTCCCCAACATGGTGCACACAACAGAGAATTTGGATTTCACAGCACAGTTACACTCACATGTTCCTTAAATGCCAAAGCACACAAATTACTGCTTCACCATTCCTCAGTGGAAGAAATACAGCCCCACCACGTATCCTTAGCATGTTTCTTCTTTCCCCTCCCCTATTGTGGAAACGGGCTCTGAGGCAGAACTGGAGCACAGCTCTGCTCTTCCAGTAATTTCCTGTCCCAGAGTAATAGAAAAGACCCTACTGTCACATCGGACAATTGACTGTTTAGCATAAGGGAGTAAAAAATGGCAGCGAACAGATCCTATAAAAAGAGGGGGGAATGAATCCAGAAGGGCAAGGTGTCCTTCTGAGCAGCCTTTTCATTACCTAAAGGCAGTTACTGTACTGGGAGGCTAAAGCCTGGAATTCTAACAAGTCAATACCAAAGCACTGTGGGATTTCTTGTCCCTGCCTTTAGCCTCTGTATTTATTGAGTGAGGACCGATGGTTGTAGGGTAATGTAATTTTCCAAGCCTTTCCAAAGCAGCAAAGATAATGAGCAAAGTCAGGCTCCAAAGCCACTAGACAGGACTTCAAATCCTGCTTCTGCATTTTTTTTTTCTCTTTCCCCCATCTCATAAAAAAACAGAATTCCAAACTTTCTAGGTCCTAGGTACTGACTCAGCAACACCCTCTTTCGAACTCGATGCTATTTCAGATGAACGGTGGAGGGGCTGTTCTCCCCTAAGAGTTCAGTTCTATGTTCTGACAAGCATCTGACTCAAGTGTAGATCATTAAGGCTGCCTTGCAGTGGGCTTATTCTCAGGTGTGTAGCAAGGAGGAGTATCCACCTTTTTATAGCCTGTGTATTGATTAATCACACCCACACACCTTTTCATTTTATTTTTATTTTTTTAAATGTGGGTAAAAGCAAGCATGTTTTTCCAATAAAGCCCCGGCGGAAGGAGAAAGCAGGTCCATATTCCGAGCTCTTTATCTGCATCAGGAGGTTATGGAGCAGGGAAGTGAAAATGGTCTCATTACCCTGACAGATGGTGCACTTAACAAACCCACACAGAACACTGAGGACACAAAGGAAGGTTGTACTTGCTGCAAGTGTGGTGCATTTCCGAGCTGCCAGCGAAGCGCTGGGCGAGGTACCATGCTGGCCCTCCAGCCTTGCTGCTCTCCAGTCCTCAGAGCTGGAACAAATCCCTTTTGCCATTCCCTGTCTCCTTCTCCAGAAGGGACTGTCCCCCCTTTTAATCCTCCCATCCTGCAACATCTCAAAGGAAGCTCAGAAAGTTTCCTCTGTGCCTTCGGATTTCTTTTTTCAATGCAAAAAACATGTTCAGGCAAAACAAAGCAAAAAGCAAGCTTCATTAATATGAACCGTCTAGAAGAAATGGAGGGCTTCTATTCATCTTATCTTGGTTTTCACCTCACTAAGTTTTCACCTGGTGCCTTTTAATAACGGCTATTTAAAATCAATTTTATCAGGAGGGGTGGCCATTGATTTAGCTAAGTGCCGCAATTGCAATTAGAAAGTTATTAAACCCTCTGCCAGATAGACTAATTGACATGAAAATCTAACTGAGGCCGGGGGATAAAGGTTTCTCTCTTGCTTCAGCTGTAAGTTTATTGCACACATAAAGCTATCTTAAAAGAACATTCAGGTTGCAAGGTTTAACACAGGAAAGTTAATAAATGACAAAATGAACTGATACCATTAGGCAAAATTAACTTAATCATTGAGTGGACAGCTTTAATTTTTGACATTGAGACTTTCATGGTCTTAGGAACAGTGTTTCCCTAGATTTAAAGCAAAAAAAAATGTATTTTGGTGCAACATATGGGCACCCACATAGCTCTTCAGTACAGCTGCTTGGAACTGTTAAATCCAACACCAGTTTGAATGGAGTAACTGGCAGTGGTGGGAGGCTGCTGTCCTGTTCCTGAATCAGCAGGAAAGGCAATGAACTTGACTATTTTTTTGTTGGGATTCATAAAGCTGACAGGAAAGGAACAATGAGAAAACTGATGCCTTCAGATGTGCTGGCTGCTCCTATTCCACCTCCTCTGTCCCAGCTCCAGCTCTCCCCCAGCCCTGATGGTCACCTCGCTCCCAGCAGACCTCAACAATGCTGTGTCTTTATTTGGCTGCTCTTGCTCCCCAGAACTGCACCAGGACATTCCCTAACCTCAAAATTACAGCCCAGCCCTTTCCCACACCAGCCAACTCCTGCTCTCCCCTCCAGTTCTCACATCCCAGTCCATATTCCTCCCTCCTGGTCCCGGTTTCCAGCCCAAAAGTATCAAATCCTGCCTAATCCTTTCTGGTTCCAGCTTCCTGAACTCCTTTGTCATTCCATCCTTTGACCTCCCTGCCTCCAGCTTCTGGGACCTTCTGCTTCCAAGGAAGGAGGCACATTTTTTCAGAAGCAATTGGTGATGTTTTGGGAGCACAGAAAGGGCACAACCCTGCCCTTAGCTTCAGCTCCTGGCCAAAGCATCGCTGAATGCAGCAGCAATTAAGGAAAACTGATCTCCTAAAGCCTTTCAACAAAGACAGTGCTGGTTTAATTGCTTCAGTGTTTACTATTTGGCTCAGTGATGTTTTCATGGCAAAAAAAAAAAAAATAATTAACTGCTTCACCGAGCTCACACAAATGTAAGACTTGTCCTTCTGAACATTTGTAACTTGGCCTCTATAACAGATAGAAAAGTCACATCCCAGATGACAAATCTTACATTTCTGCTCAAAATGACAAAGGCTCAAAGCAGTCAGACAAAAGGCCACCAGAAATTGTTTTTAATTTCTTGATGTGCTAACATTTCGCTCAAGCCTAATTTTTGGAAACTACTGGAATGACTTTGCTGAACCCTTCCAAAATAATTCTGCTTGAGGCAAGCAATCAAAATGACAAATTTCAGCCTGAGCAATTGGATTTTGGCAAGGTTGTGTACAACTGAAAAGGGAGCTTTTAACCAGCACAGTTCAGCAGCTGTTAATCGGCCTTGCCACCAGTCCAGATTGCAATAAACAAAGTAAGTGCATGTAATAGCAATGAAGGAATGTAAACTAAATGAAATAAAAGTTATGGATAGATGGAAAATCTTTAAAAGGGATCAAAACCAGAGGGTGAATGTTACTCTGCTGGTGTTTTGAGAGCTGCCAATGATTTCTTGAAGATTTAAGCAAGGGGAAAAAATTGAAAACAATTGAGTCACTTAAAATGATTTCAAAGAAAACAAAAATTAATCTGAGTAGTGCTTTACACATTCTATGCTGTGGATTTCTCTTGACTTATCTCTGCTACTCATTTAAAAATTCTCTAGAAAACATTTTCCCTTGTGTGAATTTAAACCCTGATGTGCCCTTTTTAAGGTCTGTGGATTTACAGACATGTCAGATTGTCAATAAAGCTGATCAGAAAGAGCATCTGAGCTGACAACACGCGGCTGGCCAACCTCAAATCATCTCTCCAGCCCGTGTTTTCTATATAGAGAGATCTATTCTTCCTCACCCTGTTTCTGAGGATTACAAGGACATGAGCTTAGAAGCACCTGGAAGAAGGACTAAACCTTTCATGCATCTGCTCTGCTTCAGAAAACACAAGCTGGGCTGGTGCAAGGAAGGACTTAAGTTGGGACTCACATCTCTCACTGCCTCCAAAGTGTTGGCTTGGGCAGAATGCACAGGATACCACACAGCCCAGTCCCTGTTCCACTAAAACCCACCTAACTGTCTTTACTGCTCAAATGATCTCACTGTAAACAGAACCAATTCATTTGTTTTCTCCTCTTGTACTCAGGAAACCCAATTATTTATTTTTTCCTTCCTTCCTTCCTTCCTTCCTTCCTTCCTT
>WAAG01045828.1:1263-12527 GCA_013390105.1 Tichodroma muraria
CTTCTTTTTATGATTGATAAACAGGAATTTTCTTTTGGTAAGTCCAGAGAGGAAAATGTGTGCTCTTTGTTCTGTTTTCATTTGTTAACTTTTTTCTGGAATAAAAAATACAAAAGCCACCTTCTCAACAGAAGTTTTCATCTCTGGCAGCAAAATATGTTTTAATGTGAAGAGATTGGTGAAGGATTCATTCTCTACGAAGTCCAGATGAAGGGTACATGCCTATAAGACTATAAGAGCACAGTTAAACACCCTGCAGATGGTTGTATCCAAAGCATTTAGGGCTTTCCTACCTGTGTAGAGGAATTCCTGGATAAAAGCCCGCTGAGTGTAAGTAAATATATTCAGATATTTTTGTTTGTAAAATAGTTTTATTTCCAAATCAGTTCAAGAATGGACCTTAAAAACAGCGGGTTGCTAATCAAACACACTACTGGATAAAGGAGGTTAAAAAGCTGTCTATGTGATCAATAAGTAAATATTTTTAAGAGATGTAGAGAACCAACCTTATTATTTTGTTCCACTGGCATTCACGTGATAAAATAGTTTATAAATTAAATACTTTGTCCAATATTTTGCAATTATCTCTTTTTAATAGAGTAATCCAAAGGATATGTATGTGTGTGGAAGGGACTTGCTTTTCACTGCCCATGATTTTTTACCTGTCCCCTAACCTGGATGTAACTATAGTGGCCTGAGGGAAAGTTTATATCCACCAGAAGTCTGACCTTCCCCAACAATATGAGATGATCTAATGGAAGGTATTGATTCTGCCTGAAAATCTCACATTCATGTCATCACAAACATTTACATCAGATGTTCTCCTATTAATTTGTAACAGATTCTCAGTTTGGAGCACAGAGCATCTTTGTTATTCACAGCACCTGCCAGAGCAGAGCTGTGCACAGTCACCTGCTTTGCTCACAGTTCTCAGCAAGCATGAATGCACTGGCCACTTGTCTCTGCCTTTACCTAGGGAAAAACTCATGTGTCATGCATCTAGCCTGTTTTGGTTTGGTTTTTTAAGATTTTGCATCTGCATGCTAAACAGTAGAATGGCTTAAATCCTGGTCAGTGCCTAGCACTGCTTGGACCACCTCCCTCCCTCTGGTCCCTTACACATTAAAGAGTTTAACTGCTAAGGAAGAAAACAAGGAGCAGTCTCCACAGAAGAATACTTAATTAAAGATGTTTAAGGCTGTTAGAAGTACTCAGGCACCCCTGAAGTCTAAAAAATCAAAAATCCAGACATGCCCTCTCCCCCTTATGAATCTGGAAGTCTGTTTTTTAGCAGTTTTAAGGCTTGACATGCTTTGCACATGGGAAAAAATTCCCATATAATTTTCTTATGTGCAGTTTCTGTTTCTGTTGGCCATAATTTTAGCTGACTACAGTCAAACCACCAAAACACCTATCATCACCTATCACTGGTGATGGGATTTCTCCTACTTCACTCACTTTGCCTATTCTGAAAGTGTTTGCCATTAAAATAATCTGCATTTTCCTTTCCCCACCTTCCTTCATTTGCGTTTGTATTTTGTCAACAAGTCATATCCCACATGCTTCTGTTCATGTGTTGGATAACTCTTTTTGCTTGGCCTAGTAATATATCTGGAGTCAGAAGAAGAGATTCTCAAACATTGCCAGTGTTTAAACCTAGATTTATCTTCATTCATATTTACAGCATTTTCCTTTGAAAATTCTCTTCCAATTCTCCTTGTGTGATATTCACTGTCATATAAAACCTGATATTAGTTTGGTGTGCTTGCCTGGTTTCCTTAGAAACCTTTCTGAGTTATTTCCTGTAAAGGAAATTATCATCCCACATTTAGGAAGGTACAGTTACAACTGAATAATGTTTTGACAGAATTATCAAAATTAAATTCCACACCTTACTTGAGCACCACATCTGAATTAGCCTAATTTATGTTTTCAAATCCTAAATGCCTTCTCTCCAGTACTGAGCTGGAGATCAAAGTCCATCATGTTTAGAAAGGCATCTGATGAAGAATCGTCATAGCTAATCTAGACGCTGAAGCATTATATGCAATAATTTCATTTTTAAAATCTGATTGATTTAGAAACTTTTTCAGTGTCAAATCAGGCATTTCCATCACTCAGGAAATGATATTACACCAACAGTAAATTTTGCTACCAGCCTTTTTTTCAGTATCATACAATGCGTCAAAATTTAGTCTGTCTCTGAATTTGGTCTCTAGCACAATGTGAGGAATAAGTTGGGGATGTTAAGGCTTTGATTCATAACTGACAGGTTCATTTACACTGGCTGACATTCATTTGAGACTTCAGATGCTATGGGTCATGCAAAGAATTCAGACATGAAGCAGAACCATTTGTTTTATCGTGCTTGCTTGCTTATGAGCATCTGTAGCAGATTCATACACCTTGCTTTACTACTGTTTTTGCACCCCTGTGTGTGTGTGTGTGTCTTCTGCTGCTGTTTTACTGACATCATGATGTTGCAGGACTGGCAGTAACTGCTTGTTCTTAGTTTGCTTGCTGAAATGTAAACAACACTTTAAAAAGCCTTAGATACACATTTATTATTAAAGCAAATGATAAATTATATGTACTGAGATAAATAATACTATATAACAATATTGTATATGATAAATTGAATGTCATTTGTTGCAATTGCCCTCAGCCATGAACTCTTTACTTAAAATAACCCAATATATTGCAAATCTTTCAAAATTAACTATGATCTCAAAGACACTACTTTCCAGAAGGCTAGCACAGATATTTTTATACACTTTTATTAAATGTATATTATGAAAAGTAATGTTCCTGTGGTTTTTTTTTGCTGAAAATTAAATGAGCTGAGCATTTCTGGTTTCAAATAAAATCTGAAACTATTTGTCATATTAATGTATGATCGTTCCCTTTTTGTTTGTTTGTTTGCTCCTCCTCCACATTTTATTTGTAAGGAAAATGCACAAATGATGTGGTCTCATGTAAGTGTAAGCACCGGAGACTGAAACTTGCTTTTGAACTTGCAAACTGAAGCTGAAGTTTGGCCCCTTGTGGCCAAAACACATTGTGGTTCATTGCTCTCTCCTTCCCAATATAAACTATTATTCTTTGCCTGTGATGTCAATTGATTCTTTCCTTTATTTGTAAGATTTTTGCTCTGCAATTTTGTGAGTATTCTGCTGAAACTCAATATTCCCATGTGTGTTTAACAGAGAATTCCACGATAGATGTTAACATAGCCATGAATGCAAATAAAAAATACGTCTCCTTGTAGAAAGCTATGTATCAGAACAATCCTGCATATACATGCAGAACATATACATGCTGTATATGTATATGTATATGCTGATATATTAAAAACATATACAGGTAGAACCTTACCTGTTAAATACTTAACTTCATGGTTAGCAGTAGGCTAATACAGTGTGGTGATGCAGCTAATTAATTCTGGGCTTTTACATGCCGTAGTATAAAACTCCCAAGATAAAAGTTAGAGCTGCTGGCAATGAAACTAACATGTATGCAGCATTTTCCTAACTTTGCTGCTGTTAATTTTTAAAATCTACTTAGTGCTTAGACTTGTAATCTGCTGGCTGACATGGAATTGTATCATAGAGTTATAGAATCACAAAATGGTTTGGATTGGAAGGAATCTTTAACCAATAAATCAGTTTGTCAAAGCCTCATACAACCTGGCCTTGAACATTTTCAGGGATGAGGCATCCACAACTTGTCCAGGCAGCCTGTTTCAGTGCCTCACTATCTTTACAGTGAAGAATTTCTTCCTTATACCTATACTAAATATACTGTCTTTCAGTTTAAAGCCATACCCCCTTGTCCTATCACTATATGTGCTTGTTGTATGCTCCTCTCCAAATTTCTCGTTGGCTCCCTTTAGAAACGGGAAGGATGCTCTAAGGTGTCCCCAGGGCCTTCCCTGCTCTAGGCTGAACAACCACAACTCCTCATCTTGTCCTCATTAGGAGGATGTAGAGGGCCTCACAGAGGGCTGTAGCCCTTTGATCATCTTGGTGGCCTCCTCTGGATTTGTCCCAACAGATCTCTGTTGTTCTTGTGCTGAGGGCTCCAGAGCTGGATGCAAGACTCTGGGTGGGGTCTTACAGAAGCAGATTAGAGGGATCCTGCTAGCCCTGCTGCTTTCGATGCAGCCCAAGATATGATTGACTTTCTTGGCTGCAAGTGCACATTGCTGTCCATGTTGAGTTTCTCATCAAGCAACACCCAATAGTCATAAGATTATTACAAAATGAATTAATATTCTGCCATATCACTCTGATTTGAATTTGTGATCATAAGGTAGATTATGTGGTCAAAACAGCTGAGCAGTATCCCCTAGAACTCTGATATTTCAAGGAGGGATATGGGATTTAAACAGATTGTTTTTAAAGCCATTCCAAGAGAAGTGGATTTTCGCACATAAAATTAAGGTGTTGCAGTGCAAACTGTATCTGCTTTACAGATGAGATTAAAATCCAGGCCACTAGCAGCTCTGTCTTCATAAAGATAACTGATCTGGTGTCAAATGGGATTATTGAACCAAAACTGAGAAATTCAGAGTGTTCTTGATATTCCAAAGGGAGATTCTCTCTTGATGGATGATCTAAGTTGAGGAGATATGCATAACACCATTTTGATGTATCTCTCTGCTAGTACACCCTTTCATAAATGCTTTTGCACCTAACTCAACACTATTTAATCCATAATAGTCTATAAAATCTGCAAACATGAAGAGATATTTAGCAGGTTTTATATGTTATTTAATAAAGTAAATTTTTAAAAATCTGAAATTTTCTGCTAATGATTTTTTCCTCTTCAAAAACCAAAGAGCTTCTCAGATGTTCTTATAAAGGATCCTATTTTAAGAGCAGAGATATATAACAATAATAAAATTTTAAGTCTCTAAAGTACAGAATATCTTTATTCTATTTGCAATATAAGATAGGAAATGCATTCTTTCTGTTTATGGATACAAAGGTTTTATTACATTTTCTAGACACTGTCCAAAAGATTAATCTATAGCTTGGCCTTTCACTATGAGTAATGTGTAGATTCTTGAGTCCTTAATATAACATATCTGCATTATAGTTTCCTGTAAGTTATAGTAAAGTGCTTTTTCATAATAAAATAAGGAAATGCAGCGACTAAGTAGTCATGTTTTGCTGTATTTTGCTGTGCTGTTGTGAACTGTGTGCTGAACTGAACTGTAAAAGCTAAAATTGTTCTGAATTGTTATTAGAATCATCAAATATAAGACTTTTATCCATAAAGAAAATTCCACCTAATCTATTTTCACATCACAATTGTGATAACTGTAACCCTAGCTGTCCTCTTTCTGAGATGTTTCAGGCAGTTAATGAAGCTTGAGCATTAGTTCTTTGAGAAAAGTTTCTTAAATGCTTTGTTAAATCTAGAGATGAATTTTATTTTTTCTTTTTTGAGACAATCTGGTGCTTGCAAAACCTATCTATCTTAAGTAGTATAGTGCATGCACGGTAGCTGTACAGACAAATGCAGTACTCTAAGGAAGAATCTCTGCACATTTTTCTATCTCTAAAGGAACAATTTTCAGTGTTTTACTTCGTTGATATATTAATTGGAATAGTGGTTCTGTTAGCTTTACTGCTGATAACCATTGATAGACAACAATAACCACCTCTATACTCACCCTTTCATTAAGTTCACATTAGCACACCCCAGGTTCTGAACTAAAACAGTCTAGGTAAACACGTGGAAAAACTGCCATATGCTGTCAGTTTTAGAACTGTTTTCATTTGCTGTGTTTGAACAGTGTAGCCAAAGTCCTGTTTTGTCTAGTATAGTGCTGGGAGGGAGACCAAGATGTCGGGTTAGTTAGCTAGTCACCCTCATTGCTCATCTCCTAAGTGTTTATCTGGCCCAGGAGCTGATGTCTTCCCAGAAAACTGTCATGGCAGGTGTCATAGTTTGGCCCTGATCGGTCAATGTATAACATTGACCCGTGATTAAGGCAATGAGAAGAGTGAGTACGCCTTTGTGAATATACATTTTGGAATAAGATCCCGGGAACTGCTCTCTTTCTCTTCCGGTCTGGGTGCAGTAACAGCCCGGCCCGGGCTTTTCAGCACGGCCTGGCCGGGCCGGGCGGGCTCTCCTGGCAGGGCCGGGCCCCCCCGGGCCCCTCCTGCCTCTGCTGCAGCCCTGGCCGGGTCTGGGCCGGCTTTTCCCCTGTCCCGGCACGGCTGGGAGGGAAGCGCGGAGGCCGCGGGGCCCTGGGAGCAGCCGGGCCGGGCCGGATCGGGCCGGGCCCCGGCAGCTCCCAGGCTGGGGGAAGGGACATCAGCCTTCCATCAGCCCGTTCCTTCGCTTTAGAAACTTCTTGGCACAGCAATGGAACTTTCAAAGCATGAATCCTGCTCGAGTGAGAGAACGAAGAGACTGAAGGAAATACAAAGAGACACAGAATGAGACCTAAGTCAGGAGAATGAGAGAACTTTAAGTTAGAAAGAAGATTTAAACAGTGGCTTAAGCTGGACTTTTTTTTGTAAGGCCATAGAGAACAGACTAACTACTGTAACATATAACCTGCTTTTTAGGAGAAAATGCTGAGTTCTAGCTGNAAAGCAAGAGAACTGTTATCTTTTGAAAAACCTCCATGACATTCAAGAAAAGACTCGGCTTCTTCTTTATGAATTAAGAAATGATTGTTCTAGAAGTGGTATAACTGGGGGTTCTAGGTTTTTTTGGCTATTTGTGTTGTCAGAGGGGTGGGCAGTTGGTGGGGGGAGGAGAAGTATGTTTTTGAAAGTTTTGTTCTGATTCTTGTGTTGTGTTTTTTCTTTTTCTTTCCCTTTTAGTGTTAATTAATACAATTTTATTCCTTTCAAGTTCAAGCCTTCTTTGCTCTTGATTAAGAAATTTCAAATTGGCAACCTAAAACCACAACACGATTTAGTGTTTCTGTCTGATTTCAGACTGAAACCACGACAGCAGGCCATGGCAGGCCGCTGCTGCATTGCTGTCCATCAGCCTGCTGCTACTCAGACTGTGTCATTAACAATTGCTCTTTCAAAGATGCTTGCATGGCAGTGCACAAGCTCCTGACATATTTCAAACTGTTCCATCCTTGTATTTGGATTACTTCTTAGCATGTAGGATTGATGTTTATAAAGATCATAAGGAAAAGAAAAAATACTAAGCTTTGTGGACAAGAAAAGATTAGCTGTTAGCTGAGGTGTACATAGTTTTCATAGAAACACAGAATCACAGAATGGTTTGAGTTGGAAGGGATCATGAAGATCATTTAGTCCAATCACCTTGCTGTAGGCAGGAAACCTTCCACTAAGCCAGGCTGCTCAAAACCCCCATCCAACCTGGTCTTGAACACTTCCAGGACTGGGGCACGGCTTCTCTGGGCAACCTGTTCCAGATTGTCAGTCTGTCAGATGACTTTTTATGCGTGTGATCTAGCACGTTTAGACTTTTTTTTTTGTATTTTGTTTGAGTACTTTCTGCTTCAGGTCTATGTGGAGTAGAAGAGATATTTTAAGTACATGTGAAATCAGTAGATGTACTCATGAAGATTACTGCTCCCGTCAACACTAGAGACAGATACTTGCAATTCAGAATGCAAACTGGAGAAGACTGTGTTAGTTATAATTATTGATAAGTAATCTGGAGGGGGAAAAAAAGGCAGCAAAAGATATTTTTGAAGTGCCATCAGCTTTTTAAGATTAAATGGAAATTTTCCCAAGTAAGAAATGGCATGAAATGGCAATTCAAATACCCTTTTTGTTTACTGAGATGCTTTAAGGCCTTTTCCACCTGCTGAGTGCCTGGAAGGACAAATAAGCATTGGAGTGACAGGTTTCACACTGCTATGTCATAGATTTGCACAGCAGGACAGAGTGGTTTCCGACACTATTGGCTTATCTGTTTTTCAAATAGAAGTCTGCGTTTCAAATTTTGAAAGAAAAAGGTCTTTTTCATCTTTGTGGTTCAGAAAAGAAATTAATTCTTTATGTAATCCTCCCTGAAAATTATGAAGTTTCTCCAAATACAGAATATTAAAGGGACGATATACTAGACAATAACCTGAAGAAGGTAATATAATTTAGGAGCTTAAACCCACAAGAAGAATATATGCATTTATATTTGTGAAAATTACCAGAAACCATTATTCTGTTTGAATTGTCTCCTTTAAAACTGTTCTTCTGTAAGACCAATACAGATACCAGTTGGTGGAAAAAAAGGCAAAAGACACAAAGTAAATCATATTGTAATTCAATTATACTGGGCCAAGATGGGTTCCCATGGTGGCAGCCTGACATATTAAGTGTTGAAACGTTAGAATAGTTCCTTTGATCTTGGCCAAGTTGGACTTACAGCTTTTTATTTAGGCAGTTAATTCTCAGTTTATTTAGACAGTTAATCCCCTTGGTAAGGGGCAAGGTTTGCATGCCATTCTTTACTGTCACTCGTCTGTGGGTTGTAAAAAAGTTAAGTTTATTATTATTCAAATATTCAATTACTGTTTGGGAAGCCTCTAAAGAAGTCCATATACAAGAAATAAAATAAAGACACATTTAAGTTGTTGATTAATTTCCAAACACTAATCTCACAGTCATTCTTAATAGACAATTGAGGAAAGAAACATTTAAAATAAAACAGACCTTTTTTCTAATTTGTAGAGCACAATTTTAGGAATTCAGATCTCTCAGATGATGGTTAAGACATGGGTGGAGGCAGCTATTCTAATTGGTTTTGTATATAAAATTATCAAGACATTGATTTAAGTTTTTGATCACAGACATTATATCTTGAAAGTCAGCAGCAGAATTTAACAGTTTGTTCTTTCATTATTTTTACATATAAGGACAGCTATGGAATTAAAAAAAAAATAATAGCAAATATTAAGAGTGTGATGTTCCCCACACCAAGATAACTTAGCAACCAAGATGTTCTCAGTAAAAGAATGAAATATAAAACTGCTGTGATGGTGTGTAGAAGAAGCTAAAAATTTATGAGGGTATAAAGCATTAGTTGTCTCTCAGATTTAAAGCTGCCCTTGCTGTCTTCTTCATAACAGAAGAAATAAAGGCCCATCAGGATGCATGTAGCAAAGATTTAATTAAAAAAAATATTTTGTGCTGGGAAAAAGAAAAGTTACTTCTTAGAATTACTGAAACTGAAGAAAAAAAGAAAAGCAGTTGCCATGGAAAACAGAATACATGGATTCAATTTCTTATTTCAATTTGTTGACAAGAAGATTTTGAAGTCAAGTACAGCCCAGCCCATGTGAGTACCTACAGGGTGCTTTCTGGACTGATTGTGAATTATTCTATATTTATGTTGTTGATGCTCTTCCAGTTTATGTAAATAAACAGATGATGGTGTGGAAAATTGAATCTGTATCTTTTATGTAGTTTCTCGGCCTTTTTTTTTTTTTTTTNTAAAGCCTATGTTGGCTTTTCTTTACTACTATTGCAGAGCATAGTATAAGCTACAATTACACCTTCATTTTGGTAGCCAACATACTATATTGCCTTCAACACTGTAGTTACTTGGTGCCTCCTACTCATAATGTATTTATCCTCACAGTACTCCCATGATGTTGAGCAGATGGTAAAGTGAGTCACTAGGTACAGAGCTTGACTCTTCAAGATCAGACAAGAAGATTGTGGTGAAACCAGTCCTGAGTTTCCTTCATCTTTTTGTCAGACCCCCCATGTGTTACTGGGAACTATGAGAGCCTCCTCTTAATGGACAATGGACATCGATTATAGATAGTAGACAGGTTCTTCTCCTTTACCTACCCCCTTGGGGAAAGGAAGAAGTCATGTGGTGGGCCATTTCTTATGTAATCATCCAAGACTGGTGGTTTCAGCTTGGTATAGCTGAACAATATTGTAGAGTTCTCAAATTATGTTGATTATGAGACTGTTAAAGACAATTTTGAGACACACAAGAAATGCAGCTCTCTTGCATTTCCTCTGACTCTAGCACATGTTGGCTCCTACTGGGTTCAGCCAACAGATGATTAATTTTAGTCTATTGATTCTACTGGAAACTACTACAAGTGTCTCTTCTTGGATAAGGACACGGGAGCTGTGTGTGATGTATTACACTCTTTCGTGTAGTCTTCTGCACAAGGTACCCATCTGGCAGCACTTCTGTGATATGTGATGGGTATGACTGAATGAGGCAGATTCTTTTCTGGGAATCTTCTCATCCTCCTAGAGTGAGACACCATTGTTTCCTACCAAACTCACTTGGAAACTATGTTGTCTCCAACACACCACTGGCAGCCTTTTTGGCAGCGGAGGTGAAGATACCTTGCTTGACACTATTAAGTGATTTTGAGCTTTCACATTACTAAACATGTATTCTGTTAGCCATCTAGCATAGTAGTCATGTTAATTTGTGTAAAACGTAAATGCCTCAGCATGATATGGGAAAGGTTCCCAGAAAGTACAAAAAAAAAAAGACTTTTGGTGTTTAGTGTAACCTGACACAATGGGAGCAGAATACAATTTATTTAAGCACATTAGGTGCTATCTTTTCCCAGCAGTCCCTATATTCTGATTTCTTTCTCTTTTCTGTCTTCTCTTGTCCCCTCTCTTACTTTACCTGTTACATTCACAGGAAAAATGAATGTATAGAACTTGATTTTTACTATAGATAGTAAGAAATTTTTCTATGGAAAAAGTTTCTTTATGATTTTAGTTTTATATTGTTCTTATATTGAAAACACTTGTAGGAAAATGGAGATTTCAGAGAATGCTGGTTCTGATACTTTTGGTATATATGATTAATATGATTTAACGTGACTCTAATGATCAAAATATATTAAATTGAAATGTTAATAATTCGCAAACTAAATTTAAAAAAATCACATCAGAAATCTAAAATTAAGAGAAAAAAATCTAGAATTTGTAAGTTTGGATAAATTAGTAAGGCATTTTGTCCAACTTGGTTATTTTTTATTTGGTTTAAGGAAAATCTCTAATTTTGATTTCTCATGCTATTTGGAGTGGAAGGAATTCTTGAAGTCTTGAAGTTTTTATGAGAAAAAACCCCAGCATTTTCTTCTCTAATTTATTTCACATTCTGCCCAATAGGTTCCTTGGAGTAAATTTTGGCATTGAGGCATATCAACCTATGGAGCTTAATAGGCGATCTCTCCTGAAGAAGTGATATTACAGCTGACAGTGTGGTAGGGAAGATGTTTACTGCTTCTATGTGAAAAGCCTGGCAAAGTAACATACAGGGAG
>WAAG01045829.1:0-82262 GCA_013390105.1 Tichodroma muraria
TGAAGGTGTGAGAGCTAAGCACTGACAGATGTCACAGGGTGATATTTAATATGAATTTCTTCCTCCCTGAAAGTTTTTAACTTCAGGAATATGCAGCAACTTTTGCTGTTCTAGATAAATTAATGCATAAGGATACTGGGGGAGGGATTAAAAAGTGCTAAACCCCGCAGTTTCTTGACAGCTTGAGTCCATCATTGCTGTTTTATTCTCACCTAGTTTGGGGATGTTTGTGATAAAGCACATGAGGCAGGTACCTGTTCTGTAATCTAGTCTCTCTTGTGTTTTGTCAGTGGTGAAGAGGTTGGGTTCTGAGCAGCAGTGACGTGTGTGTTTGTCTGCAGGGATGGAGTGAGTGCCTACACCTCTGGAGGGAGGAGGGAGGGTGTGCCCCTCACTTCTGCTGGAGCTTATAGCTCGGAGGTCCTCTTGGGCCCTTCACCATTTCAGAAAAGGAACAGCTGTGGTTCCATGCCTTTGTTTTTCCATCTGTTGCTAGCCAGGAATTTGTGAACATCCTTCTCGGATGTGGATCTTGCTGAGGTTATTCATGTCTTTGTCACCTCCCAGGCTGAAATACTGCAATCCATACTTGGAGCAAATGTTCCTAAGTCTCCCAAGCATTTAGCTGGTGTGTACAAAGCAGTGGCATACTTCCCAAGAGGGTTTAATCGGCATGGGCTTGATTTTTTCAGATAGCTTTGAGCCCTTTAGCTCTGTGATGAATTTGCTGAAAGCTGCAGGTGTGTTGTATCTCTGAAAATCAGGTCTTGGGAACACACTGAGCTCATGTCTGTTACTCTCCTCTGGCTACCTAACTTGTTCCAGATGCTGTTCTAGGCAATAGCAGCTAATAGAGGAAAATGCTACTCTAGGCAATGGGAGAATAATGAAGAAAAAATGTCCCAACCCTTGGCCTAGAATTCATAGGAGTTGCAGGAGGACGCTGTGTTCTGTGTAATCTTGTTTTTGCATCTTACCAACACAACAGATGTCAGCTGCAGGTTGGGTCTTCTGCCGTGAGAAGACAAGCCTGGACCCACATCTTGGATGGGTGGGGGAAACAGCACCTGCCCTCTTTGGTGGATGAAGGAAGGGGTTTTGAATAAGAAAACATACGATTTCTATAGCATCCAGCCTGATGAACTTCCTTGGCTCCACAGGCTAGCAGTAGGAATACCTGTGTCCCACTTCTATCCATAGTCAGGGGTTCAGATTCCTCAGCAGCCCCAGTACAGCTCTTTGGCAGGTCTGGCTTCTGCTGACTCTACATGCTGAAAAAACTCAGTGCAGGATGTGGTGAAGCAAAGGGAGCATCCAGTGTGGGGCATGAGACAGCAAGATAGTTCCTTTCAGAGATGGGATATAACTGGATTGGTTATCACCTGCATCCCAAGAATAAAAGTCACTTAAAACCTCCTTTTAGAGGGAAAAGTGTGTGCTGTCAGACTGAACAGGCTACACTTGGTAGCATACTGAACATTCATGTTCTTCTCTAGCCCTCTGTCCAGGAGAGTTGTCTCAACAATTAAAGGAGCTCAAGCAGTGGATCTCAAGATCCGTATTCAAGGTGTTCCCAGGGGGCAGAGAGCAGTCCTGAGCTCAGATGTGTTTATTTGCCTGTGAGAACATGGATCATTGTGCTGATGATGCATGAGCATCCCCAATACGTGCCTGCCAGCTGTACCTCCTGCTCCCAGCAGTCCCTTTCCTATTTCATGGCATGGAGCACATTCCATGAAGTCCTTCCAAACAATCTCTCTGTGCCTCATACCTAGTAAGAACACAGAATCACAGAATGGTTTGGGTTGGAAGGGACCTTAGAGATCATCTTGTTCCAACCCCCTGCGAGGGACAGGGACACCTCCCATTAGACCAGGTTGCTCAGAACCCCATCCATCCTGGCCTTGAACACTTCCAGGGATGGGACATGCACCACTTCTCTGGGCAACCAGTGCCAGTGCCTCACCACCCTCACAGTAAAGAATTTCTTCCTAGTACCTAACTTAAACCTACACTCTTTCAATTCAAAATATTCTTCTTTGTGTCACTGCATGACCTTATGAAAAGGCCCTCACCAGCTTTCTTGGAGATCTCAAGATCTCAAACAGGAAGAAATTCCTGGAAATTTCCACCTTCACAGGTAGGAAGATTGTTTGGCCATGCTGTGTAGAGGTTAGGGGTAGCTTAGGCATGGTATGACTCTTACATTACTAGTGGAGCCATTTTTTAAACCTAGTTACAGAGTCCTTAAATGTAATCCATGTGCAAGAGTCCTTGCTTCCATGGGGAAGAAGGGAAAAAAAGAAGAAAAAAAGAAGGAAAAGAAATTAGGAATGTAAATATACGTATTTTATTCAGAGATGCATCTTGCCTGGAAAGCTGATGTCTGTAAAAGGCTTACAGTCAGTCTGCTAAAAGCAGTAAATATTAGTGGTCCCATCTTACAGAGAAACAAGTGCTTTCCTGTGAGGTTTTTAGATTTTAAAAAGAGCAAGGAGCTTTGATGAGTTACCTTTATTGTTGCTATAAATCTAAAAATATGTATGTTGTAATGGATGAAATAGAGAATATCTAAAATAAATCCCCTCATAGTTCTTCTTTAGCTCTAGATTACAGAGAACAGCTGAGTTGGAAGGCCAGTCAATTTATTTTCTGTGTTTCTCTAGCCCTGCTCCAGTCTCTACTGCTGATCAATTTTAACAGCAGTAGCAGACTGCATGTCAGGACATCTTTGGAAGTGAGAAATTAGAACTATTGAAGACTACTTCACTACTACACAGGAATTAAGTGAGAATCAGACCTAAATAATATGTGTACTCTTAAGAACTGGCTTTAGGTTTTTATTTATTTTTTTGTATGGTGTCAAGGGGTTAAAAGTGAAACAGTACTAAACTATTCACAGGGTTTCACAGAAACTGTGAGGGTATGTCCCCTGCACTATGATTATCTTGTTCTCTAGATAGAAATACGGTATTTGAAGCAAAACCAGTGTCAATTCATTCCTCTAATGAAAAATAATGAAAAATATTTATATACATCTATTCACTATGGATAGTGAAGACAGAAAATGAAATGCAGCACTCTCAGTGGCACTTAGGAAACATGGAATTTACGATGTGCTGCAGTTCCTTGTTTATTGTGTTTATTGTGTTTCACAATATATGGTGGTCTCACATTTCCATCAGCGTGCCTTAGTGCCTGACACGCCTCTGGTGCCAAAACATCTCACTGTGGGTTATCCACAGGCTATGCTGGATTTACAATTTCCTATTTCACCTTCGTAAGCAGAATGTTTTCTGTGCCTGGCTAGATAAATGGGCACATCTTGCAGTAAAAATTTTATATGGGAAATTCCTGGAGCAACCAGCACAAAAGCTATGGCATGCTATACAATTAATGATGGGACTTGGGCTTTGCATTTGTGCTGAACTGTGAAAGGAAGACTGAAGTCCCTTTTCTTAACATAAAATATTTTAAATCAAGCATTTATTATGCCTAGATTTGATAAGGCTACTTACCAGCCTAGACATGTTTGCACACAGCAGTATCTTCTCATTTAAATTCAATCACAGTCACAAAACAAGGCTGGCTTAGACTAGCTGAAGATATAAACTTCATTTTCATCTCATTAGGCCACCTGGAAGCAACAATCAGTGAGTAGTCCTGACGTCAATGGTCTCTCTACTTCATTAAAATGTTAATTTCATGGCTTTAATTCCCTTTGTAAAACGTGCTGCTGCAGGACACTATATGCAGATTTATTCTGAAGCAGACAAATCTGCATGCCATATTCCTTTTTAGTGCCTTAGGTTCCTTCAGATTTTTATTTTTAGCCATTCCTATTTTTATAAACTGCTGTGAAAATATGATCACCATAACAACCAAAAAGTAAATATTTTCTTAAAACAGCCCTTTGAGAATGTATATTTAAGAGTCAGGAATTCAGGGCATTATGCATTTACTGGTATTTTGCTCAGCTGTTCCCTTTTTCAGTACTTAAAAATGAGGCAGGTATTGTCACAGGCTAACATTTTCAGACCATGGATCATGAAGGGAAAGCAATGTGTGGTAAATCAGAAGCAGCTACATAGATCAGCTATACCATCAACATTTTTAGTTGAGGTCCTGCTTATGACAGAACAGAATGATAGTCTTCTCAGTTTTGGAATCCTTCCTTGATAATATGTACCTCCTCAGCATTTGGTCATCTTCATCTTGCTTTAGGGGATACATTTTTAGTTGTGTACTTCAAATTTGTACATCATTGTTTGAGTTCAGCTGTTGGCAGTAGAAGTGTGTCCTCAGTGCAGGAAAACAAGAGAAGGTAATTGTTCATCTGGTCTTTTTCCCTTTTATTGCATGCAGTTCTTTTTTAAGAGTACAAGCACTCGTGTATTTTTTAAGTGCTGTGTAAATGATTATTGTGTGTTAGTGTGCCTGTGGCATCTGTGGATGGATGAGCTGTTTGCTCCTGTTGCAGATGGTAAATCCAAACCTCAGGGCCTGGGCTTCTCCGGACCCATCGCTGGTGCAGTTGCCTGGCTCAGGAGTGCCGTGCTCAGCCGGAGGGCTCTGATGGCACACTTGGGTCTGGGCTGGTGACAACACTCAGCAGCACGGTCCTCCTGCTCTCCCCTGGCAGATCCTGTCACTTTAGGCGCTGTACAAATCCCACTGAGGCCCCGCTGGCATGTGGTGCCACGGCCCTTCCGAGCAGGACCTTGGACAATGTATAGGGTCTGTCTCGTGTTAACCTGGCCGGAGAGGACAAAGACCCCCAGATCCCAATTCAGCAGATTAAGGAGGGCTTCCTTGCTAAGCACTGGACACATCTCAAGTTTTCCCTCTGAGAGTCTCAGTGGGATTTCCCTGCACCTTGCCCAGGAGGGTGCTCCTGATAAGTAACTAGGAACAGGTAGTTAATTTGGCCTCCTGCCAGCCCTGAGACTGTCAGGAGGGCAGTGGACATGTAGCTTTATCAGTCTACTACTGCGTACATCTCTGCTACTTCTCTGAAGATGTGTCACAGGGAGCAATATAGAAATGTGCCCTGCAATTATAACTGAGAAGTAGCCAAAATAGCTTAAAAGGTGTGAATAAAGTTAGCGTTCCAGACTTCTATAAGTTTCCTATTTCAGATTAATTAAGATAATTTACCGGTGAGTCTAAAAACATGTTGGTACCTAATTTTTCACTCTTAGTGTCGAGGGAGAAGTTTTTTGAAAGTCGGTGAAGACAGATGGACAGTAGCCAATTCATTTCCATCTTGGGTCTCTTGCCTACAATGTTATTTCATCACAGGCAGTGCCATAACTCAATGTACTAGTCAATTTAAAATGCCAGAATGTGCCAGGGTTTTACTCTATGGATAGAATTATTCATTCATGTCTGCAGTTGGTGAGTGGAGTGATAGTATGACAACTTCTCAGATCACAGACTGATCTAGAAAAATATTCCATTTGTAACCTGAGACATTAGCTGTTACTGCAGCAGCATACTCACTCTTCTAACACTGTGTTTTCATCTGTCTTACAAAATGTCTTATAAGCTAATCAGAAAATTTATCACTTTAGTGTGCAGGCTACTTCAACATGAGTTAATGCAGGTGCTTGGACAGTTGTCATCAGATAGTCAAATGAATTTTGTTGTAGCCTGGATATTTGAAAGGCCATTTCTATGATAGAGCAACACAGTTAATGTTGCTGTCATCACTTCATGAACTCATGACTGTGGATTGACATGGCATTGGAAGAATAAAAATAAGAGGTCTAACTGTTTGGTTTGCATTTCTTTTGTCTCGGTCACTAAGTGTGTGTAGTTCCAGAGATATTCATGCTATAATTGCTTATTGTTTGGTGTGTTTATTTGTTTTAGTGCTCATGGAAGCAGGGCAGATGGAAGAGTTGGTGGGAGGTAGTTTGTGTCACCATTGCTTAGGCAGCAAATATACTGAGTGGTGGACTGTAGGTTTCAGCATTCCATGCATTCCATGTTTTAAAAAGTATATCAAAGCTACTGAAGTTCTCCTTGATTTGTGTTTGTCCAAAGAGAGAAAGGCTTTGACCAAAATTACCTCTTAGAGTTAAACTATCTTTGCTCAGCCAAGCTACACTGGATTTTTCATCACCCACCCTATGGTTTATTTTTGGAAGACTAACTGGCAGTTCATCATTCAGCAGCTCTTGGAAAGCCTGACTCTTCCTCAGAAGAAAGATTATGCTCTTCAGATAAACTTCAACTCTCTCACCACCTTTGTTGACCTGCCGTGTGACCCAATGGCAACTTCTTTGTTCCCGTTTGTAAGAACAGCCTATTCCCTTTCCACTGGGATGGAACATGGGAGACATCCATTTGCACCTGGCTGGTGAAGACATCGTGCTGTACCACAGCAGAGCCTTCCTGCAGGCAGTTGTTTTATATCAGCCCTTGGCTGGCTCTCTTCCTTGGCTCTCATTCCTCCAGAGCAGAGGTGTTGGTGTGTTTAGTGGTGTTGGTGTGTTTTAGGTGTGTTCAGTGTTCAGTGGTGTTCTTGTCCTTTCCCTCCTGCCTGAAGCCCTCCACAGCTATTTGTGTCCATATGCCAAATATGAGTGGGAATAGGAGTCTTCCCCTGAAGCCTGTGCAGATGGTGTGTGGCTTGTCCATGGGCACTGAGGCAGAATTTAGGAAGGCTAGATGTTGTTTGCAGTGAACAGGGTCATGTTCAGGAGCACTTGAGGGAAAATAGCAACGTTCTGCTGAGGAACGTGCAGTTTTCTGGGATGACCTCCCAGTGTGTGTTTCCCATCTGTTTGCTGTTCCTGTATACCTTGGGATCTCCCAGTGGAGGAAGCTGTGGAATGAGGATTTTCGTGATGCCTTTTGTGCTTTCAGTGGTAAGCCTCGGGGGAGCAACATGCAGATAGGTTGATTGTTCATATAGTTTTGAGGGAAAGTGTTTCTGATCTCAAATATGTTAGTATAGCAAAGTGTATTTGTGGATAACATTGCTCAGAAGGATTTTCTGTTGTTACACATAGTTTCTCCCCTTAATTATGCACTGTCCTCTCCATGCACTGTGTGAAATTTAGGGGGCTACATTCTTCCTTGAGTTGAAATATTTAAGGAAAACAATTGTGTACTGACAACAATGGGCTTTTTAAACTGCAGACCATTTGTTTCTGTAATTCCTATGAAATAAATTCAACTGCCTAAGTTGATTCTATTCATTGTGGTTTAGTTATGTACATACTCATATTTGTGTTAAAAAGCAATGTTAAAAACATTAGCAGTGAGTGCTTTCAGAGCTTTCTAGCATGCAGTGCCAATGGAGTTAAATGTTCCACTGGAGTTCAGAAATGGAAGTTTATAGCAGATGTTTTCAGGAAACCAATTTTAGACTTCTGTTCAAAGATGCCTCTACAAGAAGGATTTACAACATTTCTCATCTGTGACTTCAGCTGCCAGCATGGGTTTGCCTTCTGATCAGTATAAAAACCAGCAGACCACTGCTGTACACATCTTTAATATGAAGGTACAAGGCATAGAGGATGACCCTAAACCTGGTCGTCTTTGCTTTGAGCAGAGAAGCACACTGGCTCAGTGTTGGGCCATTGCATACTGGGATAAATGGTCTCTCTCAGCCTTGTTCTTGCGACACTGAGACCAGATCTGAAGGTGAACCACTGGCCTGTGTCTGACACTTCCGCTGTGCTTGCAAAAGGAATTCAGCTTTTACTTCTCTGGCTGGCAGACTGACAGCATCACATGTGTGGAAGTACAAGATGGGTGCCCAAAATTCAGCTTCCGTCTGGGCACAGGAATGACTGTCCAGGCACTCCCAGCAGTCTTCGTTCATTTTCATTCGAGGGATTGACTTTAGTGTAATTTTTCTAAGCATCTCTATGAATAGCAGTAGTTGGGAAAAAACATTAGCAAATCGTTTTATCGCTGGAGACAGATCTTTTAGTTGCTGTGCATTTAGAATTGCTGCAATCCCTCATGCATCTGTAAGGCTGTGGTACTGTGTTTTCACACATCCGCTGGTATGTAGCATCCCTTTCTCTATGGCATTGTCATGACAGCTTCAATTGGTACAGCCATTCTCACATCACCATAACTGAGCTGGAGCTGAGAGAATTGTTCAGTGCTTCCAGCAGTCACTGTTGGAAGAAGCTCATCTGCTCCTGGGCCTCCCTGTGTCTGTTTTCCGCAGGGCACTGCTGGGTAGAGGAGCATTCCCTTCAGTTTTCCTAACATTTTACCAGTGAAGGGAAGAAACACTGTTTGCTCTGACACTGTAGAAATGTGCTGCAGGATAAACAGTGCATGTCCTTCACCTTGGCTTGAGTGAAGGGAGAGGTAGCAACTAGCCCAGTATTCTGTGGGGACCACCATGCCAGTGCCACCAGGATGCCATCAGGAGGATGGTTGGTTTTGCAAGAAGAATGGATTGGCAACTTTTTTGTTGTTGTTGTTTGTTTTTTGTGGGTTTTTTGTTTTCATTTGTTTGTTTGTTTGTTTTTGTTTTAAATTTAGGAAGAAAAAAAATAGGAGACATTGAGTTATGTGCCATGGGTATCTGTAGGGTCGTCCCTTGTTAAAGAAGTGCATCCTGATGAGGAACAGTCAGTCCTGCAGTCAGTTCCTACAGGTAGAAAGGGCTGGAGGGGTCTGCACTGGTTTTCCTTTCTCTTTCCATAGTAACTGGGAGGGTACTTGTGTTACATGAGGTTTCTCTGCATAAGGAGGATCCAGAGGCCATCAGACCCTTCAGTGTTATGGCTCATTTCCATCAGGGGAGCTCCACCACGTAGCTGCAATAGGGTTTGGGTCTGATCCTGTGTCATTAGGGAGAAAAGAAACGATATAATCATTATCCTTTTTAGAAAGTTTAATCACAGCCTGCGGAGGGATGGCAGTGTTTTATCTGACAAATATGTCACTGTCTTTCATCAGTTGATTATAATCATCTTGGAAGTTCCAGCGTGTCTGTTTTTCCCTCTTCTTTTTTACTATCGTGTTTTGTTTAACTTTCTCTAATGAGCCCAGTGAAAAGCAATTGTTCTAAATAAATCATGTGCGCTACAAAGCAGTATATCACAATTAGGTTTCCATTATACTTTAATTAGGCGTTCCATTATTGAATTGATGTCTTTGGCTTCTTCCAGGTCTCAGACTAATCCTGAAACAAATTCCTCTTTGTGGATAAATATTAGTCAGTCGTAATTAAAGAGTATTCATTGGCGTTGTGGCTTTTCATTAAATCCCTTTCTTATTAAGATGGCTCCCCCAAGTACTGGTTGATTAAATTTAATAAGATTTGGTGTGTATCATGGTCTGGTGGAAACTGTTTTAGCACCAGGGAGTTGGGAGCTTTAAGTTCATATCTGGTGCAGGCAGCCATGGGTCTAAATGCCTGTTTTGCACAGTGCTGTACACTCTTGTTTCAGGGGGCTCTATGGTTCGTGTGGTCAGCCAGCGGTGGAAAAAAAACATGGAAGTTGAATTAGCAGTGTTAGAGTTGAATTTCAAAAGGGCTAAGTTACATCTAGAGGGTTACAATTAAGAAGGGAAAATTAAAGTATGTTAGAGACTTTGTTTTCTTGACTCTTTCATGACTAGGGCTTTGCTGCTGAGTTGAAACCTGAGTGCTTTTCTACCCCAAACCGTTTGCACTCCCGGAGATGTATAGATGAGGTCATTTCTATGTAAATATGCCTCAGCTGAAAATTCAGATAATAAAACAGATGCTCCTGACAGAAGTTCTTCTAACAGCAGAGAATTAAATATTTTCAGTGCAAAATCTTTGTCCTGGGGTTTCAAAATCAAGGTTAAACTAAAGTGTGATATGGCTTTAGTGTATATATCCATTGGAGAGAGCTTATAAGCATCAGCACTGTTTTCTGTGTGCTGAAATTGTGCCTTCTTGTGCGGCTGCTGGTGCTGTTCTCCTGCTTTGTACACAGAAATGAAAACAAACCACTGTGACCAAGAATGGCAATAGCACAAATTGGTGAGGCGTGCAAGAGATCGGCTCAGGACATCTGCAGAAGCACTCCATCCAAATATTTGAGGTGGCAGCTAGCAGGTGGTTTTTTTTTTTTTCAATATCCAGTCGACTATTTTTGGTGCAGGGTACGTTTCCACCTAGTGTTTTGGTTTGGGATGGGGCATGTTTGTAATATCAAATATCTCAAAATGCGTTTTCAGTGTTGTGTGCTGGGTATATCATCTAGCCAATCTGTCGCATTGCATGCAATCAGAGTCGCCCCCTGGTTCCAGATTGCTCTTGCTGGGGCTGCTGAAGGCCCGAGAGTGATGCCTGGGACAGTCTGAAGGGGCAGGGTTGGAGGCGGTGTCGGGTCAGCGCGCAGCTGAAGAGTTCTCTCTAGCGGTTACTTGTGGGTAGTGAGGACGGATAGCAAAGCGCTCTGAATTGAGGAAAGGGCACTCATCTGTAGCGACTGGAAAAAGGGAGAAACACAGAGTAAGGTGAGGAAAGGAAGCTGACCTTTATATGTGAATTATAAAAAAGAATTGTTGTAATGTGCTAGAAGCCGAGAATAAGCTGTCTTTTCTCTGTTAGTCATCATTTATTTGCTTATTGCTGTTGTTGCAATACAGCAGTGGATGGTGTTATGCTATTCATAGCACCATCCTTCCACTGGCCTGAAGTGAGGGCTGATGGACAGCAAGAATCCATGGCATTTCCGAGGAGATGGGGTGCACTTTGATTTGTTGATTACCAAGCAAAAGCTGCCACAGCTGCTTCCGAGTATCTGTGGTGAATTAGTTTCCTCTACTCACAGTGACTCACACTAATTTTGTAGTGACTTTACCAAAGACAAGGCTCAAAATAAGTTGCATGCTCAGTCTGCAGGTTTGGCAAAACGTTTATTTAAGGCAATGTGAAAGTGATTAAAAATTATGAGAAAATAATGAGAAAATTCTTACCTTACATGCTGACAAATCCTAGAAGTATAGAAAAGAAAAGCATTTGAAAAGTGTATTAGCAAGGGTTTTGGAAGTATTAGATAACATCTAATAAGAAGACCAGGGAGGCTGGGAAGTAGAACCTCTTTAACCATTGTATTTTAATTGGGATCCTGAAAGCCTACGTATGCTGTTGTACTACAGCATGGCAGTTCACACATACTGCTACTGCTTGCATTTTTAAAAATGTACCACTTTAGTTCTCCAAAAATTCCAGGGTTTAAGCCAGCTCCATTGTTTACCTAGCAGTAACATCCTGCAATGTTGAGCATCATTGGTATGACAGTTGTGTATGTAAACTGTTCCAGAGTGTTTTGCTTTACTGTTAACTCAGTAAGACCAGTCAGAAATGGCAGTGGAAATTGCAGATACAACAGCTGGATTCTGGTAGAACTGGATTACCTCAAATAGGAATGTGTTTTCTGTTGTAGAGATTGATGCTTAATTTCGTCTGCATTGGATAGAGATTCTTCATTCAAGTAGACAGCAAAGAAATGTGCAGGGATGGATTATTTCTTTCCTAGATTCCCAGAGGTCTGAAATGCCCAACAAGTAACAGAAAAATTAGGTGGATAGTCTGTTTTAAAGATAAGCATAAGCTCTGTATGCCTGTGTATGATTTATTTTTATTTTAAGGGTATCTCGTGTCTTATTTTTGCTTAATTGTAATGATTTCCAGAAATACCTGGACGACTAGTTTAGCTTTTTTTTTTTTTTTTTTTAATAAAAATAACTCAGCCATTTCCTAATCTAGGTACATTTGCCTGCCTAGCAAGGCATCTTATCGTGACAAGGTAGAGTACGCATGATGTTTTTAGAAAAGATTTCACTGAAGTGTAGCAAATTATCTTCATTTCAAACATCATTATGATTCTTGTCTGAGCTGGTTGGCTGTTTGCCAGGAAATGCATGTTTGAGCTCAGAGGAGTTGGAAAGTTGCATATCAGTGTGTCAGTGTCTCTCTGTTACATGAAATGTCATTTTTCTGTTTGAAAAATCAGTGGTGTCCTGTAATCCTGGAAACAGCAATATCTTCTTCTACCAAACTTGTAACATACCTGTGAAAACCAAATCCCATATGTGTGTGTAGAGAAGATTTGTAGCAGGGGAGGCTGGGAGAGAGCAGATATGCAGGCAATGGAATAAACTTGGCATTTTTGTTATCTGGATTTGATAAATATAGTTTGGGAATGATAGAGTAAAGAGTGGTGAGTCAGTTTTGCCTGGTCATCTCCAGTGACTGAAAATAACTTGTTATTCCAACCCTTTTATCCCTTCATTCCTTTCTCTCCACATATTTTCATGTTTTATTTATAGCTTGACCAGCTTTTCCTTTGCAATTTGTAAAATAACCCTTCAAAGTCGGGGAAGGAAGATTGAGGAGCAGCAGCTCCTGGGCAGTCTTGTGGATGGAGCCACTGGATCATTCCCTGTTGCTGTGGCTGGATCCCCCCTTTCCCATGCACATCCTTCCCTCCATTCATCTGCCCAGAGATTCCTCTTTTAAACAGGCAGCCTCGGTTCCTGAAGTCATTAATGGGTTTGTGTTGACAGGAGCCACGTGAGATGTTTCAGACCAGCTGGCTGTGACTTTGACAGCAGCAGGGTCAGAGGCCCCAAGTCTGGAGAGGTGGCAAGGCTGAGTTTTATCTGTGAAACCTTAGTGATGTTGTAAGCTATCCTGAAACGCATGAAATCCGCCACCACAACCCGTACTTGTATTTATCCTGTAAAGCGCAGCTGTGTAAACAATGCTTGCAATAATTCTGAGCTAAATCTTCTGTGTTTTGCTTCAGCTCCCATGCCCAGCATTTTTGTCCCGTTTAATCCACAAACTAAGGATCAGTTTAGCACTCGATACATCTTAACTTGCAGATCAGGATAAGATACTTCTTGATCTGCTCTTAGGTCTCCCGTGGTATGGACTTCTCATAGCATAACTAGACTACTCCATATTGAACCATCTGATTTGGTCTGGAGAGGAGGAAGGAGCTGGCAGGCTTAACTGCAGTCCTCCTTATTAATTGACCAATGGAGAGGATATGGGTAGAGACATGCTCAAGCAATAAATGTGAATCATAAAATCAGAGAATGCTTTGGGTTGGTAGGGACCTTAAAGATCATTCAGTTCCAAGCCCTCTGCCATGGGCAGGGACACCTTCCACTAGATCAGGTTTCTCCAGTCCCCATCCAACCTGGTCTTGAGCACTTAAGTGATGGGGCATCTACAGGTTCTTTGGGCCATCGTGTGTCAGTGCCTCACCACCCCCACAGTAAGGAATTTCTTCTTAGTATCTAATCTAACCCTACCCTCCTTCACTTTAAAGCCATTCCTGTTTGTCCTGTCACTAAAAAAAAGTGCCTTGTAAAAAGTGCTTCTCCAGCTCTCTTTTAGCCCCCTTCAACTACTGGAAGGTGCTCTAAAGTCTCCACAGGGCTCTTCTCTGAGCTGAACAAACCCAACTCTTTCAGCCTATCTGTAGCAGAGATGCTTCAGCACTCTGAGCATCTTCATGGCCTCCACTGGCCTTATTGCAACAGGTCCATGTCCTTCTAGTGCTGGGGATCCCAGAGCTGGATGCAGCGCTGCAGGTGGGGTCTCACTAGAGAAGAGCAGAGGGAGAGAATCCCCTGCTGGCTGTGCTGCTTTGGATGCAGCCCAGGATGCAGTTGGTGGAGCCAATTAGCAGACATCAGCCTGGGGTGCAAGAATCTCAAGCTCTGTCACAGGTAAGATTGGAAAAACAAGAAACAGGTAGGAATGTTAGTACTAGATGCCTGTGTATGGGGCTTAATGAGGCCATTTTGGAAAATTCTACTGGTTCCAGCACCCATGCTTTGGAAAGTATATTGAAATATTAGAAGAGATTCAGAGAGCTACAAAAGGGAATTGAGCTTTAAAAGCCATGTTTCATATGAGATTTCAGAAGCTAAGTAGGTTTAGTTTGTTCAGGAGCAAGTTACGAGGTTGACACATCATACCACCACTTTCCTCTGTGAGCAGACAGCTCTCTAATTTAGCCAAGTTACGTGGTCAGGAAGTAGAAGCACAAAAATAATGCACACAGACACATACACACCCTCCTGATTAATTAGGGGAATTGCTTATCTCGTGGTAAAAGCTTTAGGGCAGTGCGGGATGTGAGTCTCACCACATCCCATGGCAAAACAGAAGGCATTCTGCACAAGCTCCTTTGTCAATCGGGAGATCAGATTAGATGATGATAACATTACGTCTGGTCTTAAAATAATTAAATGAGGGATTTACAGAGATGTTAAAGTCAAAGTGGATTTCCTTCCTCACCACCACCCTCTCATCAGCTTCAGTTCATAGTATTGTTTACACATTAATGAGATGCAGCATCAGGCTGCAAAGCTATGTGATTTAAATGTATTTAGCAAAAGAATTAAGCACATGTAATGGTTGCTGATAGCTATAAGGATGTCCTTATACCTCTGGATCTTTGTACTATCTGGGCTGGAGGTACCTGGTATGGGATCCCAGTAGTCCTCTACTCCAGTAGGCAGCACCCAGAGTGCATTTCCGTCCTGCTGGGCAGCAGAAAGCAGACAGAGCTGTCCTTTCCCGTGGCTCCCACCCTCGTGGACCAGAGGTGCAGTGTCCTTAACTCCTTAGTGTCAGCAGGTGGAAGGTCTCCCTCTCTCCTTGTATCACAATGCCTGTGGAAAATAAGATAGGTGTAGAAAGAATTGGTATGCAGGATCACTCTTCTGTGTTAATCAAAGCAGCATTATCATTCTGTCTCTTTTTGTTTGCTTATTTGATTGCTACACTTACCTAAAAAAGATTTCCAATAACTACTGAGTTGAAAGTGATTTAGATTAACCCCAGCTGACACCGCTGCTTTAAAGAGGGCTGCCTGAAGTTTTAAATCCTCACAAGCATGATACTTCCCACAAGGAGCTGTAAATCCTTGAAGCTGCTCCCTCCTGATACTGTGTTCTCAAAGAAAAATCACTCAAATCTCATGAGCCGAGGCAATAATACTTCCCAGTAAGCAGTTTTAGATGGCTTTTGTTTTAATGTCCAAAAGTGTATCTATGTTTAAGGCTAACATACAATACTCAGATATTGTATAACCTGACAGCTTCTACTTGTTTCCATCTTTTCTCTCATTATCTTGCTGATCAGTTTATTTACAGAAATGCCAAGCTTCCTCCTATCGGGTTTCCTAAGGAAATGTGAATAGGGTGGAGGATATTAAGGCATAGGTGGACGAGTTTAATGGAAGTATTTAATGGAAGCCTGGAAATGTATGAAATACCTGGAGCTGTGCAATGAAGGGACAGGTATGTCACTTTGCAGCAAAAAGCAGTTATATTGAGCTGGGGGGTGGAATGGGCAAGGGCCTCACATATTGGTCCCACTTTCAACAGAGCAGCTTAATTTAAGAATGAATATTCAGTTGTGAGAGCACCTCCATGTGCCTCTCCCTGTGGTGTCTCAGCAGCTCATCAGCTGCTGTTCTGTGAGGTACCCTGGTTAAGAATAGCATCTTCTCTGCTGGATCAGAGCAGGGAAAGAGCCAGTATAATCCTTCTGAGGTTTAGATGAATGTCAATGATAACCAAAGTAGGACAAATTAGGGCTGCTGAGACCCTTGCTAGGGATGTGAGTAATAGCCACCCCTGTTAATGCCAAGGAGACTCAAATTCACCTTTGAGGCTGCTGAGAGTCTGAGCAGTTCATTGCCTGGATTTGCCTTGGGGCCATCCTCTTTTTTAGCTCACTAGTGGTCATTTTGGCTTTCAGAGCTCCTGTTCTGAGTCATTATATTGGCCGTGAGTCCCTGTTTGTACAGATCCCTTTGTCTCGCACTGAGCTTGCTCAACATCGCTGGGTAGGAGCAAGCGTCCTTGTGGTTGGTGTGAGTCAGAACTGAGGAACAGGCCATGCTTGAGCTCCCAAGTGAGGCTTTAGCACAGGGAATGGGCCCACCCATCCAGGACCATGGGCTGGGTCCATCCCACTTACTTGGGATTGTGCTGTAGGGCTGAGCTTCACCTCTGGCAGTTGTCTCCAGTTGTAGCTGCACTGCAGTGCCCTCTTCATGAATGCGTTTGAAGGAAGCTGAAAATAAATCATCTAATCCTGCCTTTTGCATTCAGGTTGGGGGTTTTCCCCCTAGAATTAAAATACTGTGCTGGATTGGTATTATTGAACACTCAGTTAAAAGTAATTTTCAGTTTACTTGTAATATCTTTGTTTTTAACCTATTTTTAGCTCTTGGTTGTAAAGTTTTATAATAGGTGATGGGATAAAAGATGTTGGCTGGCTGTGCTCGTGTATAGTGCACACGTATTGTGTGTGAGCATATTGGGAATATGTGCTCAGGTTTGCTGGGGCAGGGGACTGCAGAAACTGAGCTGTACGGGGCTGCCAGATGCTGCAGGATGAAAATTCTGATGGAACAACTGGCGTAGTGAAAGAAAATGTCCTCATTTTTCCTTGGAAGTGTTTTTTAAAAAAACATGTTATTCTCAATGCTGATATTTTGGTCCTGAGCCTGGTCAAGTTCTCCCTGTGCCACCTCGGAGTCCAGTGCCCAAAGCAACCAGCCGTGCATTGTAATCGCCTGAAGTAATGTCGTGTATCAACGGTGCTGAAATAGAAATAACTTTGATTGGGGCACAGAAAGTTCAGTAAGTTAAAGAATAGTGCTTTTGAGTCGTTTTGTCATCCCAAAATGGAGACTGCCACATGGATTAATCATCGTCTGCATGTTGTGCAGTTTACAGCCACTTAACAATAATCAGAAATAAACTTTATATTCACTCCTCAGCACTGCAGTAAGCTTTCCTTTTCTGAGGTGCTCTTATAAAGCATAGGACATATTATTCTTGGGTATGAAGGATACATAGTTTTACTACTGTAGGAAGAAAGTCATGGGACTGTAAAGCTACTGAAATTGGTATTTCTGTTTGTCCTGAGGAGCTGGGCTACCTGCCATTTTAGCCTAAATGGAGGTTTCTTGGCTTAATTAGATTTCAGATGCAAATGTCTGAACATTATTTGATTTCCTTTGTCCTTCATTCCTTCCTGAAGGGGTCATGGATACTCACAGGATAAAGATGATCCCTCAGATGTCACTGAAAACATTGCAAGAAGTGTTTTGTCCTCCTCAGCTTCTCTGAGCTGTGAGCAGATATGTTTGCTTCCTTCTTTTTTGACCCACTAGAGACATAGAATGATGTGGTTTCCCGTGGGGAAATTTATTTTCAAAACAATCAGAAACAGGTTGTTGAAGCAGGTCTTTAAATTCAGGTGGAAAAAACATCCTTAAGTCAGTGACTGCTTCATGTCTTCACTCATGATCACTTGATTTTCTGCTTGACTGGCACTTTGCTATGGATCTGAAACACATGTTGTTAGATGTCTCCAGATTGCAGAGACAACAGCCTAACTTCACAGGGAAAGGGGCAGTAAAGATGCTCAAAGAATGCAGGTTCAGAGCTGCCTGATTAAACCTAGCCTAAGGGAATTTTGTCCCTTCTCATGAATGGTCTACCTTTGTCTGCTGTGGTGACTTTTCTTCTTTTTAGCAGATTGTCTTGTAGCTTGCCTTGCCAAGGAATTAAAGCTTCAGGCTGCCATTTGTGTGGAGTTATTAAATATGGATGACCCAAGCAAGGGGCTTCTTGCATATGAAACCTGGTATTCTGGTCTTCTCTCTTCCTGATATTTCTGTTCTTTCAGATATGCTAAATATACCTTTGAAGTTTCTTTTCTTCTTGTGTGAAATACACTTTCATAGGTGAACCTTGCAGCTAGAATTACGAGATACTGGTTCCAGCTGGACACACAGAGCAGGCCATGTAATCGTTCTTTGCCTCAGTTTCCCCACGTGTAATGTCGAAACAGGAACGTCCACCCTCCTCTATGCAGCTCTTTGAGCTTTGTTCTGGGTGACTAAGAGGCCATAATGTAGTCTAGACCTTCTACAGTCTGGTGGGAAACCCTGCTGGAAGGTGTCTTTCTGGGGATGCTATGGATCCATAGGCAAGGAGTAGAGGCTTTCCTATTTCTGATCAGGAATTCATGAGGAGAAATACCTGCATGCTAAAGAGATCAGCTGTGTGAGTGCAGGGAGTCCTACCAGTCCTGCTTGTGCAGAGTCAAATCTGTGTCTTAAGCAGATCTGATGATTTATTACCTGTGGTCTGTATGCCAGTGGCCCTTAAGTGTAAAGCCTTGATTTTTCAAGTAGTTCATGTAGTTAGCAGACTGATAGTTTAGCTGGCCAGACACGAATGACTGCGAGATGTGCAAGAAACTCACCTGGCCAAAAACTCATTTCATAAAAGTCTTTTTTGATGCAAGGATATCAGGAAGGCTGGACTTGTCTAGCCTCCCTTTTTGGGGTAAAGTGTGTAGGCTTTATGTTCCATTAGACCTGGGAAACTATGGAGGGTCAGGAGGAAGGAGATTGGAAGAGATGGAAATCTCATGGAGGTTTTTGTAGCAGCCCTTCCCTTGGCTGGGCCAGGAATTAAGGGATGGATATCTGTCCTGCAGGATGACTTTAAATCTGATGGTAGAAATATTGGAATAGGGGAGTTAAAATGCAAGCTGTTCTCAAAACTAAAATGTTTTGTGCTAAAGTGCAGCAGGCTGGCAATTACTTCCCTTTGTAAGGGCTGAGTTTCTAAGACATGTTCAATTTTGGCATCTCTTGGAAAGATATTTGAAAGGTTTTACCTGTGCAGAACACATGGATTCTCTGCTCAGTTCAGAGGTGATGTGATCCCAGAGCTAGACAAAAGATGGAATATTGAGTTTTGCTCTGATAGATCTCCAAGGAGCCATATAAATCTCTTTAAAACCCCAAATAACCTGCCACAAAACTGTCCGAGAGAGATTGCTTCAAGACAGCACAATTATAAAATACTCAGAAAGGCTGAATAGGGTTTTTCCCCCTCTTGTGATATTTGGAGTTGAACTTTAGATACATCATTTTTAACATGGCCTTTTAAAGTAACTTTCTGTTCTGGCCCTGTCATTTTTAGGGCTGTAAAGGAAAACCAAAATGCCAGGGAAGGAAAGGAAATGAAAATGAAGAGTGGGGTTAAAGAGTAGGTTTTGATCATCTTTGCAAGTGGCATCATCTGTGAGAACAAAAGTCTTCAATTGCTGCAACTGGAGACAGCTTTTAGTCTCCAATTCTATTTTGCCCTGAGCCAGCCAGCCAAATAAAAACAGCAACATAAATCACTGCTGGCAGAACTTAACAGTTATGCAACGTCCAGTGCACCACATGCCTATTTTTAGATCAGTTTTACACTAGCAGAATTTACTTTATGAAATCTAAAAAGAATGTCTGTTCGAAGGCTGGGGGGATAAAGACGATATTTAGAAAGTGCAAAACGTAAAAACACTTAGTACAAGGATGCTCTAGCAAGCCCTGCTTTGGCAGTACTGATACCCTTTCAAAAATGTTGACTCAATCAGGCATGCTAATGAAGAGTAGGGGGTTTTTCATGAATAGCCCCTTGAATTTCTAATCTGAAATTCTAATCTCGCTGTTTGAATGGTTAGCTATGCTCCCTTTACCCAAACAGCTGAACATCACACTCACATACAGCGCTCTTTATCCAAGACCAGCTGTGCCTCTTCTCTCCTTTACGTTTGACTTAATTCTCTTACCATTGTAATTCTGCATTAGTTTGTACTGTGTATAATCTTGTTCCCAAAGCTTTTTGTTCGGATTCAGAACGGGCAATGATTGGGAAAAGTTTGACCTTTCAGCCTTTAGATATTCTAGCAGATGAAACACAGTCTGCATAGTTAATGTATCTCTGGGATTTCTGCCATAATTTTGACAGTTTTCAATCATGTCTTGAGTCAGATTGGTATTCTGACTGTTGCATGATCTGTATTGATCTTTCTCCCCCCCAAACCTTTCTTCTAGGTGACAATCTCGATGCCATCCATGACGTAACTGTGGCGTACCCCCAGAACATTCCTCAGACAGAGAAGCACCTTTTGAAAGGAGACTTCCCAAAGGAGATTCACTTCCACGTCCAGAGATACCCCATAGAGACAGTGCCCACGTCTAAGGAGGAGCTGGAGCTTTGGTGCCGGAAGCGCTGGGAAGAGAAAGAGGAGAGACTGCGGCGCTTCTACGAAGGTGGAAAATGCTTCAGCGCAGCGGGGCAGAGCATTGTCCCGCCCTGCAAATCCGAGCTCAGGGTCCTGGCGGTGAAGTGCGCCTCGCTCCTGTACTGGACGGTGTTCCCGCTGGGAATGCTCGCGCTGCTGTACCTCTACAGCTTTGCGCAGTGGTACTTTGCAGCCATGATCGTCTTTTTCGTTGTGCAGCAAAAGATATTTGGTGGGCTGGAACTCATTGAACTCGCTTGCCATCGGTATTTTAAAAAGCAACAGAAATTTCATGACACGAAAGTAAAAATCAATTAGTTCCGGGGTGGAGGAAGGGTGGTTTTGAGATGCCCTGCAAATTTTATGCACAGGGAACAATTTTTGCATGAGAATTGTCTTTTACTATCGCCATTGTTAGACATTTGCACATGATTCTGTGAAGAGAAAGAAAAATGTTAGTTATTGCTACACGTGAAAATGGTAGGTTTTAATCTCTGAATGTAATTTCAACATTGCTCTCACAAGCAGCTAGCAGCTGCATTCTGCTGTCATTAAGAAACAAATTGCTGGATTACTGAACAATCATAAGGACATTAATAAATGTGAGATGCTCAAGTTTCATCTGGAAACCCAAACAGTTCAGCAAAGAGAGGCAGATGTAGGATTTCTTTAGAGTCACACTGGTGTGAAGTAAGCCCCGAATTTGGAAAACTGCTAAGTTTTGATGGTCGGTGAAAGTTGAAGGAGAAGTTGTTCTGTTTCGTTTTTCTATTTCAAATACTCAAACTTATTTTGAAGTAATATTTTTGCATAAGCTTTTCCAAACACTACTGAACCTACAAACTATTCAACTATTCTGGCTTGGTCACTCAGAGGATTTTTAAGCTTTGCAGTCTTGTGTCATAGTACAGAAAGCAGTAGAGTGCTCACTCTGCCTCCATTTAAGTGTTTGCTGGCTACTTAATAGACCTGTGCAGCTAAGTTTCTATCTCTCACTGTTTCATACTGTTCTAGTCTCCCTGTTAGCTGTGGGAGACTTGTTCCTACTGTAGTATGCAGAGCTGCAGGATAGGGGAGCTGGTTTTTTATTGGTTTATTGGTATTTTTTTCTCACAGAGGCAAAAATATCTGTTTGTTTCTGGGTAACTGGAAAATGTTTTTCAGAAAGGTTTCCTTGTATCCTCGTAGACATTGGTTGGTTGAAAACATTTTATTTAGTTTTCAGAGTAGGCAAGATACCTTTTTTTCTTTTTTAAATGTTTTTTTAGTATTAATTTTGGTTCCTTTGGCAATTCACGTGTCCATGTACATAAGCAGGAAGACTGCTTGTTCCTTGCATGTCACACAGACCTGTTGAAATGTAATGGTTCTCTCCTTGGTGGTACAAGAGATGGGTTTGGGTTTTAGACTTAGCACAGGGAAGAGCTGCATCTTCCCTTTGCATACTGGCTTTGTTTGCCTGATGACATCATTACTTTTTCAACCATCTTCTCAATTTTTGGTACTTGCCCTTATTGTCATGACATTCAGAATCTTGAATGCTTAAACTCAGACAAGGCACTGTCAAGTGTATCCCTTGTCATATATAATAAAAGGAATGTTCATGCTCACGTAGAAAAAGACAAAAACATTGCCAGCACTTCGGAGACACTTCAGGTTAATTTGTTTTGCAACCTCCAAAATTTTAGACAGCTTGATCAATTGTATTGCTGCAAAACCTTCCTGACTTACTGAATATTTGTTCTTTATTGCATGAGGACTTGTTTGAGCTGGACCCAGATGGCCTGGCTCCGTTTGTTGAGTGGTGTTGCCGTGAAAGTCCAGAGTGCAAAATGCATCTCGTACTGTGCTGCGTATCTCAAGTGTTGGGTCTACATGGTGGACACACCTCTTTGCTTCTAAATTACAACACTAAGCATGTTGTCTAATGTGTTTTTTTCAAAGACCATTTTTTGAACGAATCACCAGCCTCTATTCAACTGTCCCTTGCAAGGTGACAAGTCTTTTTTAATCTATGCTTATAATAACTAATTGTTTATTATGCGGAAAGTACTTGAAACCATCTGGTTTACTCCAATTTTTTTAATCCCTTTTTTCTTAAAAATAAATAAAAGTAGGTTTATATTTAGGGTTGTGTTTCTTAATGATTTTTTCATGTTTGTATTTGTGTACCTGACAACTGATGTTGCATTTTCATGAGTGGAAGGAGGTCATTTCTGCGCCTTGAGGTCTTTTTTTAAAGCAATTCTGTGATAATCACGGGCATGGTTAGAGCTTAAACCTCCATAGCCTGTTTTTTCTTCAGCTAATACCCTGCACGTTCAGGTAACCCACTGCAAGGGAAAACCTAAAAACCTCATTTGTGGTTAATGCAGAGGAGACCTAAAAGGCTTCTTCCAGTCTGCCCTGAGCCACAGCTGTGCTTTCGTACCAGGAGTAACCCTAGCCAGCCTACTGCAACAGCCTTAACATCATCTTCAGGAATGACTTCAGAGGACAGGTTCCATGTGCTGGTGACATAACATACCAGCTACACTTTTCTCAGTCGTTCAGAGAACTTTGTGGTGTCACCAGATGTACCGGGAACAACAGTGTGAGTCTTGGTCATGGCAAGGTGCAGGATTTATGTCTCTGTGTAATTAAAGTTGGGGTCTGAAAATGAAGTCAATGCAACCCATCATTGACCCTTACAGGGGATTTTCTCCCAGCTGGAGTCAAACATGTAGCCTACTGTAATGTGATAAAAGCATCCTGTGAAATCCTCTCCCATGTGCTTGGATCAAAGAGAAAGAATAATCTGCTTTTCAGCTGGTAATGTCACTGTTTTGCAATGCCCAACTCTGTGATGCAGAGTGAGTGGTAAGTGAAGAATCCTCCTCTCACAGGGAATGGTGTTGGCTTTGTGTCTGATATAAATGTTTAGATTATGTGCATCATTTTCCAGGTCAGTTGGAAATGCAAGATGGGAAAAATGTTGAATGAAAACTAAAAGTTTTGTGGATAGAGAAACTTCTTTGTTTAAAAAGTGATTAAGGAACTGGGGGAAGATTTTTCTGTAAATGCTTTTTTCCCTCTGGTGAAAATGTAGCTTTTTAATTAAAAGGTTCTGTTATACAGATTTCTTGGAGACTACTTTGTTCCTACCCTGTCTCCCTTTTCAAAGATTACTAAGATGGCATTTAGGGACATGGTTTAGTGGTGGACTTGGCAGTGCTGGGTTTACAGTTAGACTCAGTGATCTTTTCTCACCTAAATCATTCTGTGATACTGTGCTAGGTAAATCACTTGGAAATTTTTTCAGTGCTGTTGGGATAATGGTGCTAAGTACTGCAGGAATCACACAGCCCTCTTCCATGGGACATGGATTGGCACTGGGTCTCATCTCACTCAGTAGCAGGTTTGTCCCAGCAGCAGCTCTGAGCTCTGTCTGCAGGACCTACAGGTCTTGCTGGGTCTTGCATGCATTGTTTGGGATCAGGGCTATGCTTTAAGGATGCTGCTCCCCTTTGCTCAATCAAATGTTTCCTCATTGCTGATTCCTCATCAGCATCAGGGGGTTTCTTTCTCTCTGCTCGGAACAGAAGGTTGAAGTCCTGCCATCTGTGTGTGTCATCAGACTCATCTGGGTAGCAGGATGTCACACCAAGACATTTTTCTCTTGACTTCAAAGCTGCAAGGCCCAAAGCTGGTCTGTAAGGTGTTGTCTTGGTCATAGGAAATGTAGTTCCTAGCTTTGTGCATTGCATCATCCGGTGTTGTTTAAAAAAGTTCTGTGTTTTGATAACTTGATTTTATATGTGCACTGTGTGAAAGGAAAACACCAGGACACTACAAACCTACAGAAAGCCTTAGTTTTCAGATTTCACTGATGATCTTATTAGAATGTTTTAACCATGTACCAGTTACTCTACAGCAACAATAAAGACCTGAAGCATTGCACGTGTTCAATTTTGCTGTTTTCTTTTTGCTGCACCTGTAAGGAGCAAACCTTGTCTTCAATCATATGGCTGGCTGGCTTGGACAGACTGGTGTCTATTTCCAGGCTTGTCTCATGGATTGTGGCTATTGAGGGAGGAGAACCCCCCCCATCTCTCCATTGGAGGCTGGAAAGGGATGTCTGGCTCTACCTTCCCTTCCAGCTTCTTCATGTAAAGAGGCACAGAAGCCTTTGAGTGTGCAAGAGCTGCAGCTCAGCTTTAGCCTTGCTGTGCTGCGTAACCAGGATTGCTGAAGAATAACCTTTTTTAGGTAGTGATAGGTGGGTAAGTCCTCCATTTTAGCTGTATTCTGTTACCTCCCGTGTAACTAGTGACAGAAGAAACGATCTATGGCAAGGTTCACGTTCTTAGAGGACCTTTCTTTAATGTAACTTCAGGTCACAGGCCCCTTGATTTCTCTCTCCATTGCTTGAGTGCTAATCCAGTGTGGAGGCACAAGGGCTATGTTTCTCAGCTCCTCATTACCCAGTGAGAGTAGCCTTGCTGTGCTGGCCCTAGGGAAATACTGCAGCAGATATCCTGTGGCAGAAAGAAGAAACTGAGACCCTGGTGGCAGTTTCTGCAGCTGGAAATTATATTGGCCGTGTCTGTGTGTGCTCAGAGCATTCAAATTCTTTCCCCAAAGTCGAAATGAATGGCTTGTCACTTTGGAAAGGTGGTTGTCTCTTCCCCTTGGTTTCCCCACAAATATGCAATGAAAAAATGCATTTCTTTGTCTTACCTGTCCTTACAGAAAACATTAGTAATGGAGGCCAAAGCTTTCACCCTCCAGCTGCCCCAAACCCATCCCTTGCAGTTCAATACAATGGGGGAAAGGTGGTCTTATTTCCTGAGGAAATAAGAGCTTTGAATCACACTGCAAGCGATCTCAGCCAGCAAATGCTCCTGGAGCAGGGAGCATTCTGTGCTTATAACATGGTTGGGTGACTCTCACACTAGAAGGTTTGGGCTGAGGCATGTGAGGGGGAGAGAGTTTGCCTCTGTCCTTGCTGGGCAAGCAGTTTTATCAGGAGTTGATATCAGGCCCCGAGCTTTTAAGTAGATGTCTTTGTTCTATTACAGTAGGGCCTCCAGATGGTTTGTCGTCCCCTTTTCTGGAGGTCTGTGTCTGGGACGACCATTTCTCAGGTGGACATTGCTGCTCTCAGTGGAAGAGGGGAGAGTGTTTGCTGCATTTGAGATGCTTCATACTGGGCTGCACGAGAGACAGACGTGCAGGTGCAGTAAGTGTAATGGTTTTGCTGGTCAGCAGCCTCTTCCCTGCATTTCTCTCTTCATCTTGCTTGTCTGAGGGAGGAGGCGAGGCCCCCTTCCCCCTCAGCTTCAGGGAGCAGAGAAGCACCTTCACCCTTACCAGAGCGAAGAGCTAAAGGGGCTCAGGCCTCAGCGTTGCATCCCCAGGACAGGTGGCAGAGGAGGATAAGCTGCTGCATGGTGTGAGAGCACGAGGAGATGCTGTGGGAGGAGCAGGAGGCACGGCTTTCTGCGGAGCTGTAACCTGGCACTACATCACTGCTGGGTCCTGCCCTCTGCCCCCCNTTCCCCTGCCTTCAAGGCTTGCTCTGCTCTTTGAACTGCTGGGTGTCCAGTGAGCCAGGGGGATGGATGTAGATTGACACTGAACCCAAAGGGGGGGGGAAATGTTCGGGGTAACAGGGTAGAGGTGCTCGGGAAGGTGTTGGCTCTGGCCAGTGCTGCTGGGTGCAGCTCTTGGGAGCATGTCATCCTGCTTTAGAGGCTGAAGGAAAAGGTCTGTATTAAAATACTTCTTTACTTAGACATCTTTTGAGAAGGTGAGGAGAGAAAGAACATCCACCATAGGGTGGTTCCCAGGAGGATCATTGGAATGCCTCATGAGGAGCCTCTCTCTGTTCTTACCTGACAGGCTGCCCACCAGTGTTGGCATTGCCTGTGTGTCCTGTAGCTGCTCAGGGCGCTGTCTCCTCTCTGTGCTCACATTTCTCACTTGATGTCCTGTGTATAAAGATATGCAAATAGCTCCTCCTGCTTCTTTTTCTGGCCGTTGTGCAAGACCCCGAGTTCTTTAAGGATAGAATAATCCCTCACTGTCTGTCAGAAGCTGCCCACCCTTCCAGGGAAGCTTGCAAAATCACTTGTAACAGTGCTGCCTTACGCAATACATGTTTTGCCTGGCAGCCAGGTGCTCCCTCACCTTCCTAGCAAGGAGCTGCCTCATCACCCCCCTCCCCACTGGCACAGTTAGTTTCCCTTCCCAATTATCCACTGAAATTATTCAAGTGGAGTTCTGCCTGCTGGTAGGTCCCGAGGTTTGCTTCCTACAGCTTTGCGCCCCCTGCCAGTGCTGTTCAATGAGCTCCCTGAAACTCAGCTCTGAACTCACTTCACTCAAGTGCCCTTTTTATAACTTCCTAAGCAAAGGTCCCCAATTTCCCAGGGCTTTCCTTGGTGCTTCGTGATGGGCGCAAATCATCGGTCAGTGGGTCGGTCTCAAGGTCACAGCAGGGAAACCTTCCAGCACCTGAGGTTCAGACAAACATGAACAGTCCTGGACATGGGCAGGACAGGATCTGAACTTCTGCTGCTTCTGACATGCCTTAACACCAATCCCTGCAGGAGAAGAACCAGCATTTAAAGGAAATGCTCTAAACAACCTCTTCTGGCAGCAAATAAAACTTTTCTGATTCCTTTATCGCTCTGTGCCTTCCTTCTCCTCTCTCTGTCCCAAGAGCAAGGGATGAGAAGGTTTTGGGACACCCTCTGTTGCTTGAAGCAGGAGAACAATGATCCTGGAGCCACTGTCCTATGTGGATCATCAGGCTGTGCTGGCCAGGTTCACAAAGCAGGAGTTGAGGACTGCTTGACACTGCCAGCTCCTTGCACTCGTCTGTCCCTGGAGAGACACACCAGGAGAGGGACTGGATCCAGTTCCTCACCCACACTGGGCTCTGGTGTGGGCACCTGCCAGCTGGTTCTCCTGCACAAAAAATGTGAGATCCAACACGAGGACACGGGATGTGGAGCATCATCCCACAGGATCCCAGAGCTTCAGCCAGCAGCTGGGAAGCCGGAGAGGAGCACTTGGGAAAGGACCTTCTGACCAACAGCCCTCAGGTGGCCTTGGTGCTCTTATCAGAGATGCTGTGAGTGATGTGGGCCAAGGGTAGGGACAGAGCACAGGCACCCTTACTGCAAGCCAGGACTTTGGCATCAGGCTCTAATCACTTACCTGTGGGTGTGATGCTGCATGTCCACGTGGGACAGGTATTATTCCAGGCCTGAGGCCTTGGCTGGAAGTCCCCCCATCATGGGCAGGACAGTGCAGGATGCAGCAGGATAATGGCAGCAAACGCCCCATTGCCAGCAGCAGTGAGGGCTGGCACAGATCTTCCAGCTGCAGTAACCCAGCTGCCTGTCTGGGCCTGTCCCTTCATGTGCCCAGCACATCCACACCCCTAGGAGTTCACCCTGCTGATTTGGTGGGTCTTGTCTGACACAACTGGCAGTGGGGCTGATGTTCAGCTGTGACCTCTGCTCTCTCAGTTCCTGCTCCTGCACCATGTGAAGGATGTTGCATGGTCTCAGAACATGGGGTGCCTCAGCCTTCATGCCCAGCCTGGCTTTAAAGTAAGGTGTTGAAGCTCTGGGAATAGTCTGGTCTCCTTCTCTACTCCCCCACTGGGATGAGTGACCGGGGGCAGGGTAGCTGGCTCAGGCCTCTCTGGTCCATCACAGGGCTCCTGCAGCAGGGCAAGGGCAAGCCTGATCCTGTGGTCACTCTGTGGTGAAGTGTCACACCCAGTGGACATCTCCAGCCTCTCTCTACAGATGTAGAGAGTAGATGTAGAGCTGTGCTCCTCTAGAGGTTTTGCTTTCTGCCTGCACTGGGGAAGGGGAGAATCTTTTCCAGGAGCCCCTGAGAGGCAGCACAAGGAGATTTTATGCAAGATCACAGCAAGGTGTTCAGGTCTGCCTCCTCACAACATGTGAAGGTTAAAGGCAGGCTCACAGCTTTCCACTGTTGATGACAGAAAGTGCTTTGTGAGTAAGAGAGAGCATAATTAGGGATTAATGAGAAAGGAGCCTGTGGTTTTATTACCCATTGGACATCAGTCCCGTGGATGAACAAGAGAGGTTGCATTAGCTGCTTCCTGCTGAGTCCTTCCAGCAGGAAAGTCCTTAGCAGACTTTCTGCATCATTTAAGGACGGGAGGTAGAGGAGGGCACTGGAGGCAAGGAGTGATGGGGCTTGGTGGCCTCTGCTGCAGGCTGGAACAGGCCCCAGATCTGTGGCTCCACAGGGGGACTGTGGACCTTGGGGCAAAGATGTTGGGCTCTACTGTTGGCTCTGCCACTGCCCAGTAGCATTTGTCACACACCTCCTGTATCCCAGGTGGTTCAGCAGAACTGGAGACATCTCCTCAGGTGATGCTCAGTGGCAGCCACAGCAGGTCAGGAGAGGCACGGCCCGGGTGTAAAAGCAGAGCTATTTGCTTATGTGAAGGTCAGAGCAGATCCCACCACTTTGGGATGAGCCTTCTGCCCTGCTTCAGCCTGAATCCACCAGTGAGGAAAGGTGCAAGAGATCAGATAAAGATAGGAATAAAATCAGGGAGGTTAAACGCCTTATCTTGAATTAGCTTCATCATTCCTAGCCGTTGCATAAAAGCTATTAAAGTTATTACAGGACATGCTGGAAGCTGGCACAGCAGGAACAACAAATATAGGTAGAGTGGTCCTTGTCATAAATATCACTCAAGCTGTCCTGACAGCCCTCTGCCATCATGACGCTGCTCGCAGCCAGTCTGTCTGAGCAATGCCAAACCATGGGAACAGCTCCTTCTCTCTCTAAATGATACAAGGCTTGCATCCTCAAGGAAAGAAACCTCCTGCTGTGGGGCAAACCTGCTTTCCCTGGGTCCTCTCCCTGGGGACCTTGCTGCAAGTGCCACAAGGAACCAGAGGCCGGTATTTAAAAACCAGGGCACAAAAAGAAATAATCCCGCTTGTGCATGCATTTGTCAAGTCTATTAATGATGTGCTTCACACTGTACTTTGAATTCTCTTTTTAATGATTAAAAAGAGCACTGCATTTTGCCACTCAGCTATTGCAGTCACATCTAAGTCCTAAAGTTCATTTATCTTTTACGATCACAGCCCAACTCCACTGGTATCTCACTCTGTGATACAAAGACATCTTTATTGCCAAGCACATGGACTTTTCAAGCCTGGCACAGCACACAGGTAGGTGCTTTTGCTGCTCTGTTAGCTAAGCCAGGTTCCTTTTCCAGTGGCAGACCAATGCACCCCTCGGTATAAAGTCCTCTGATTACCCCTCGTCTGCCAAATGCTCTGACACATCCAGTTAGGAAACGAAGCCAACTTTTAGCTCAGTGTCTCCAAATCCTAATCCTCCCACTCTACCACGAGCAGAGGGGAGAATTAGAAGGGGGGCCTTGCCCCACACACCAGCAGTGATGGGCAGAGCGGAGAGGTCGCCCTGAACCTGGAGTACTTCCAGGGCCATCGACCCTCACTGAGTCACTCAAGATGATGCATCAGGAAGTCATTGAAAACAGAAGACAATGGAAACAAAATGAAGAGCGAGGCATCCATTCACACCCTTGGCAGAGGCACTTCTGTTCCCAGTCCCCGCCTGCCCGCAGGGAGGATGGGTGCTGCTTATTAGACAGGTTATGTAATTGAAGTGGTCTATATTTATCAGGAGAGCATGGCGTGCACACCTCGAGGGTCAGAAGCCCAGCAGTTTGGAGAACATTAGCTCCACTAATGAATCAGCAGGGAGAAGGACCTAAAAATATGACTCGGCTGCAGAAGGACATCATCGGGTGGCTCGGGGAGCCAAGGTCAGGAGGTCCCGATGTGCCTTTCAGCTCTGGCTGGCCTGGTGATGCTGTGCTCAGATGGTCATTGCCTCAGAAAAGGCAAAACCCACTCTGTGCTAAATTCCTTTCAGACTTTGGCTGTGGTGTTGGATGTTGAGCTGTGCCTAAAGGAGGAGGGAGACCCCCAATCCATGCCATAACCACTGTATTGCAAAGTCAGCCTCCTTTTTGTATCATTTTCCCTCTGAGCCTGAAACCTCAGCACTCGTGGGATCTATTCTCCTTTTTAGAGTGTAGAACCACTAAAAATGTTTGATTTCCTTCAGGTTCAAGGTAGTCCTTGGCTGGTCCCAGAGATGGAGGCTGGTTTGCGCTCCGTGTGCTGAGCCCTGCTATGGGTGCTGGTCAGACATGAGCTTTGTGCCTGCTCCTCAGCCCTGGGGAAACTTGGGGCAGGCTCTTCTTGCTCGATGTCCAGCCTTCAGGAGCAGCTGTGCCACCCCACAGTGCCCCAGCTGTCCTCACAGTGGGGAAGCTTCAGCACATCAGCAGTGGCCCACAGTCACCCCGCGTCAGTCTGGAGACACTGAGGTGAGCCGGCAGCCGGAGGGATGTTTCTGCTGCTTTGCATGGATAGAGGTGGTTAGTGAGAGTTATTTTTAGCAAACTGGAGAGGGTGGAAGGAAATAACAGATAGTCTTTGTTTTCTTGGTTTCTGCTATTGTAAGTGAATTTGTTTGCCTGTGGCGCCAGGGAGCTCAGCTCAGTGCCCTGGTTTACTCAGGGTGGCATAGGCAAACAGTGGCACTTACCCCATGCTGTGTTTGTGCAGTGTCAAGACTGTCATTTACCTTTTTAAGATCCTCAGTACTGTGCCCTGGACCAAATTCTGCCTCCTTGTAAATGGGTTGGTGAATGGTTGCCCTGCCTGCCCAGGCCAGAGAGCAGAGCCTGGACACTCAGCCTGTCCTCTGAGACTGGCCAGGGCCCCAATGGCTGTGCATTGCTGCCGTATCCCCAGGAATGTTTTGATCCTCGGCTTCTCATGATTCAGAGCAGCTCTGAGCCCTGCCTACCACTTGGAAGACACTATAACTATAGAAGGGTCGATTTACCCCTCTGTATCATTTCTGTCATTAGATTTATCAAAGCTCTGACTTAGTGACCCGTCGCAGCCAGGGCTGATGTCCCCCTCAGTGGGGTTTGCAGAGAAATGGTACTTGATTCAAATGCTCCACTCCCAGGGGCTCCCTCTCATCCACCTGGAGCCTCCATGCTTTATTATGGTTTGGAAAAGCTTGGTCAGAAAGTGCTTTCTCGTTGGTATTTTTGTGTGATTCTGAAGAACAGCTCTCCCCATGGAAGTCAGGGTGGAGGTTACCTAAGGAGCAGTACAGGAGTTTCCCAACTGCTCCAGTTGGTATAAACCAAGCCTTGAGAGGAGGAGGTGCTGAGCTCTGAGGAGCAGCAGTGTCTTGGGGGCAGTAGAGGAAGAGGTCAGAGGAGTTTGGGGGGATGGAGGGATGCAGGCAGGTGCGGTCACTGTGCTGCTGCTCCGTGTGGAGCTCTGCAGTCAGTCACAGCCTGGGATCCTGTTCCCCACACCTGGAGATGCTGGCAGCACTGATGGTGAGCACAGGCCCCTGGAGAAGGACCAGGAGGTGAACACCAGTGGTGACATCTGTGCTGTGGGCCCAGGGCACTGGTAAGGTATTTGTCTGTGTTGTGCATAGTCTCATTCCTACCTTCAGTGTAAAACTTTGGTGTGCTTAACATAAACCACAGGAGGATGTTCTCCCATCACACTCTTACTTCTCTGTGGAGTCTCTGTGGTCACTGCAAAGTCCACCCATGCCACTGGATCAGTCCTTCTGGGCTCTCACTTGGTCAAGCACGTGAGTGCCGCCTCCTCTCTGTTCCCAGAAATGTGGCTGAGGCTCAGAGACCCAACCCACTGCCACATGGATGTACCCCTGGCCAGCATCCCTGGCCTCTCTGGGATCAGGCTCTGTCACACAGCAAACAAGGAAAAGGAGTGGTTCAGACATAGCTGTGGGGCTTGTCTGCCCACTGCATATTTCCTGAGCAAGGTAATTTATTTGGAAGAGTTGGTCCTGGCAGAAATGCTGGAGTACATTTTTCTGCTCCCACCGGTCCTCTCTGCTGATAACTCAGCTGCCACAGCAGCTCCTCATCCTCTGGCCCCACATCTCCTGGACAGGCTCACAAGACACATCCTTCTCCTGCAATGGCTGCCGAAATCGCTTTTTATATTTAAACCGTGGGACACAAAAGCCCTACCTTTATCATTTGCCTGCGGTCCCAGCAGCTCCACATAGCCTCATTAAATAACCACTGATCATCAAGTGAATCTGACAGGCCCCAAAAGCAAGGGAGATCCGGATGCCTGGTGTGCCCACAGCTGGTCCCAGCTCACTGTGCCTGCAAAATATGGGGGGGGTCTCCTCCTTGTGGGGTGGGGAGAAGGGTTGGCAGGAGGCCAGAGGAATTGGTGAGCTTGTGCCTTTCCACTGCAACGTGGGGGCAGGTGGCTGCAAGGACTGAGTTTATCCCAGCCCCGCCAGAATTTATACAGACAAACAATAATAATGTTTCTCTACAGGGGGTTATTGGGAGGGAAAAGTGGCAAACTGGATTATGGCCTGTGCAATTTCATATTCCTCTTCTGAGACACAATTTAAATAATCCTTTTTCTTAATTTATTTTTAATCTCTGTAGCACAGACCCTGAGGGAGGACATTGCTAGAGCAGGCGGACTACCAGCCATTGGTCAGCTGAGTGTGAGGAGGTAGGTGTCCATGGGGCAATGTGGATGCCAACCTGACCCCCAGATAGAGAAGATTTGAATGGAGGGATGAATCATGCAGGGATATTGATGCAGCTCTCTGTCCAGGGCAAACCTCAGTCTGGTCTGTCCTTAAGTGCCCAAACTTTCAGGAGTGTTTGGAGTCGATGTGTGAAGCTTGTGTTTTGGTTGGGGTTAGCTCCCAGCTGGTTTCTCCTGCCACCAACATTGCTACAGCGTCTCCCGGGGGAAAGGCCACGTTGCACTTTGGGAGAGATCATGAAAAGATTGGTACATGCAAAGAGGGAGTCCCTTTCATCCCCATCAGATGTGAAATGAAATCAGATTCTGATGAACCCAGTGGTGGGAAATCAGGAATCACATCTGAGAGAGGTGACAGGAGAAAATGTGGTCACTGGTGGTTGTTTAGGGCCAGGAGTCTGCTTTCTGGAACAGGCTAGAGCTGAGCCTGTGGCAAATTTTCTGCTCGACAAGGATGCTCAGGAGTCCCTGCTGGGGTCCACTTCACCCTGAGACAGGCACCAGCTGACACATAAATGAACTGGGTTTTCCCCCCAGCTTTCACAAAGGCTGGGCTCTGTAATTGCACGAAGTTTTAGTACGGCTCCTGTCTCGACTAAATATCTTCAGGCATCACTAATTAAATTGAATTTACTGGGATGATAAGCGTCTCTCTCTTCTCAGCCACAGATGTTGTAACTGCAGCTCAGGCTCCAGCACAGCCTGTTCAGACCTGCTGCAGGACCCTCAGGCTTCCCTGGCTCAGGGGTACTGCCTGGATGCCTCTCCCAGTGGGAAAACCAAGGGGCAGATCAGGGATCAGCCCAGAATGGTTTTTATTTCTGCAAATAACTTGGATGGCCACAGATCTGTCTGTAGATCCTTTGTCCTCCTCTCTGTGCCCGGTGGGGAGAGTTAATAATAGATGTTGGATGCTGCAGGAAGATGCAGAATTTAAATGAATTCCCCTTCCTTCTCAGTAATAAAAATGTTTCTCCCCTAAGAGTCCCTTGATTAATTGATCTGGCAATTGACAAATCAAGGATGGGAACGCATAAAATCCAATAGAAAGGGATGAAAATAGCATTATGTACCATCTGATGCAGCCAGCGATGTCACGCAACCAAATGACGGCAGAAAAATGGGGCCTTGGGCTGGAGGAGCCTTCATTAAGATGTGGCACGGGTATTATTAAGTAAAAGAACATTGATTTTGTTTGAAAGATTTGGCCATCCATATAAAATATAATCTCCGTAATGTAATCTCGGGAGTTGCTTTAAATGCCAGCGTCACTTGGCTACATCTGCTTGCTGGGGCTGCCTCTCCGAAATGAAGATGAGAACTTCATTCTCCATCACCCATTGTGCCCCGTTAGCAGCTTGATGGGCTGTGCCCATGCAGGGGAACATCAGCATATGCGTTCCCCACAGGGAATACGGGCGTGCCAGAAAGGCCCCTGCATCTAAAGCACACGTGACTGTAACAAAACAAGTCATTTACTGAGGCAGAAGCAGCCCACACACAGGATATTTCAAAGCCAAAAATCGCTTTAAACACTGGGCTTTCATGTGAGACTTGAACACCTGGCTAAATTCTCGGCAGCAGTAGCTCTAATCAAAGTCCTTGGAAGCTGAACCCCATATCCCAAGTCCAGTCTGACAAATCTGATGAAGAGTTTCTTTTCCTGTCTCACAGATGTCCAGATCCAGCAACAGCCATCCCCTCTCAGGGCTGCCATGGGTGTGTGTGGGCTCACTGCAGAGAGGTGACACTCGCTGATGTCCCCATAGCTCATCAGAGAAGCGGATGCTTTAAGACTGGGGAAAAGCACCATGGAACTCACAGCCCTGCAGCACAGCTGATGCCAGGGTCCTCACCCAGGTGAGTGTTTCCACAGAAAAATGGTGCATGGTACAACTGGTCCCAGCTGGGAGCATGGGCACAGTCCCAAAGAGCCATGAATCTCACATCTCCCAAATCTCAGAGGAATTGGGGATAGCATTCCCTGGGCCACAGTGTGGGAAGGAGGTGAGGAAGAGGATCTCTGGTGGGGACATGAAGCCAAAGCTCAGCAATGGCTGGTAGGAGTGCTCTTTGCTGGCTGCCAGGGACATCTGCAGTCAGAAATCCATCCCAACACATGCAAAAGACTCTCGCTGTCAGGGACAGGAGATTCTGTGATGGGAGGTACCATGGGCTAGAAAGCATTAGTAGGACCAAGGGAAGATTGGAGGCTTTGGATGCAGTTATTCCTGCCTCCCACAGGTTCAGTGGGCACAGGGAAGGCAGTGCTGTGAAGAGCAGGTGCCTGAGCACATGGGCTGCATGGCTCTGCTAAAGGAGCTCGGCAAAAGGCATCAAAACAATTTCCTTGAGAATCAGAAGTGTCCAGACACAGCTGAAGGCACAGAGCCACTTGACTGTAATGGAGTCAATTTTCTCCTTCAAAGTGCAGCATATAAACCTTTTTATAGCCATGCACCAGCAGAGCTATTTTTATTTCCCTGCCAGCTGTTGAAAACCATTTCTGTGGATCCCTCTCCATGCCCTTGCCCACCATCCCAGAGTCGCCATTTCTTTGCCCACTTGAGCACTTGGGACCTGAATGACAAAGAAACAGAAAGATACCACTCCACTCTGCATGGGCAGGAAGGAACTCTGTATGGGTGGGGGCTGGCAGGAGATGGGGAGGGGGGCCAGTGGCAGCAGGCACGTGTGGCAGGGCTCTCCCCATGTCCCTCCAACAGGAGTTTGCTCTGTGCATCACTTCTGGTTGTGGGGCCACAGCGGCAACGAGCTGGGCCTTTGCGTGGTGAGAAAAAAAGCAGGGTCCAAGAGAAAAGCGGGCACACTGACAGAAGAAGACCCTTTGGAGGCCCAGAAAACGTCTCTGGTGCCAAGCTCCTCAACACCATCCTGCTGGAGATTGTAGGGTGCGTAAGAACCCTTGTGGTTTTGCCCTAATTTTTTTCTTCTCCCACGAGCCCCTTTTCAGATAATGGGCTAGGTTTGCTAATGCAAACCTAGAAGCAGGCCAGCTTCTACCTGGCCTGGTGTGGGAACAAAACAATCCTTCCCACAGGTTCATTGACTATTTTTCCATCTCTGTTGTGACTGTGAAACAAGAAATGAGATAAAATCACTCTCAAGACCACCCTGGGCAAAGCCCAGGTAACTCTGATCTAACTGTTAGTCTTGACATAAAAGGGGCTTTCCCCCACGTCTTTTCTCACAGTAACTGCAAAGAAGGAACAGCATTACCTTCCCCTATGGAAAAGGACAGGGTCACCTGCCTGTGACCTGTGTCACCACAACTGTGACCCCATGGATCAAATGTACAGCTCAACATTAGGGGCACAGATGAGGCACATCTCTTACCTCCCCTTGCAATCAGTCCCAGGGGGGTCCGAAGGAAACACAAACACAACCTCCCCTTGGAAAAGAAAAGAGAAGAAGAAGAAGGAGAAAATGGAAGGAAAATAGATTTGTGTTGGTTGGGTAAGTCCAGTCATTTTGAAAAGCCGCAGAGCACAAAGGTGAAAACATACATGGAAAACAAAATACAGGAGCCTTTGTGTGGTTTCAGCAATTTTCCTTCCCTGCACTGAGAAAGGAGCTGCCTGGATGTGTGGGTACAATCTGCTCTTTCAAATGGCTGAGTCAAATACCAACTAAATTACAAAGAGTTGTACAGAGACATGAAGGACACATAATGACAATATTTTGTCATTCTTCCCTCAGATGGATGTGGAAAATGGGAAGGAGAAAAAATAATTACATTAGGGTTCAGATAGGATTTTGATAGCAGTTATTAAATGAAATGTAAAGGTTATTTTCAAACCCAAACCCTGGATGCTGCTCCAAGCATGAACAGACTGGCAAATGATCTGAATTTTTCCATTTTCTTTATATTGTTCCTATGGATGTGTTTACCACATAGTCTGGCATTGCAAACTTAAATTAAAAAAAAGGAAAGGAAAAGAACAAGCATTTTACTGGGTACCCAGGCAAAACACATACTGACAGAGCAAGGGCTGGATTTGATACTTCATTGCCAGGACACCTTGCTCTTGGATAAGAGTAGCAATGAGCAGGGTTGGGATTCAGACTATATGAAACAGAATATTCTGTTTCCACTCTCAGCACTTCAGCTCTTCAACCCTGGCTACAACCTGCAGCACATGCTTGGTATTCAGAGAAGGAAATGTGCCTGGTATTGTCCAAACCTGGCTGAAAAGCCTCTGTATTGATGCCTGTTGACTTTGATGAGTTGGTCTCGGGCACAGGCAGCCAGAGCAGGAAGGCAGGAGGCTGGCAGGGCTTCTGGAGACATCCAGGCAGCCTGAATTCGTAGGAACCTCCTGCATGTCCAGTTTCTGGTTTTTCATCTGGCCAAGTTTACGTCGGATTCAGCTGTGCCTAGATCTTGTCTGAGAAGAGGAAAGAAAAGGGCTTCTTTTTGCTCAAACCAGAAATTCAGTCTTGAAATCAGTCCACCAGCCCTAGTGAGGTGATCCACTTTGCAGAGAGGAATCCTCAGCCCAACCACCTCAGGGCTGACCCCCTGCCTTGTATGCCAGTGTGCAGGGAGCATTTCCTACCGTGTTCAACACCAGCTGCCCCTTCTTCCATCACGCTGGGCTGCAATCTTATTTTTGAACAGCTCCTCAGAGTGACTTGTTTCAGATCCTTCTCTCCAGCCGTGCCTTTGTCTACGGCTTCTCCCTCTCTGCCGTTGTGTTTTATCTGTCTGGGCTGGTCCTGTGTCACCTGTGAATGATTCACCTGACAGCTTGAGGTCATCTGTCATTTCATCTGCCTGGTGGTCAAAATCCAGTTGTGATCCCTCCAGTGTTTTTGGGGCCAGAATTGACTATTGCACCTGCCTGGCAACATTTTCCTCTCTAAAACCTCTCTATAATTTGCAGTGTTTGGGGCACTGGCAGCTGATGCTGGTTTTTGCAATTGAGCAGTGGTTCCCATGGCAGAAGGTGAGCCTGGAGCAGGGCTGTAAAGGTGGTTGATGGCCACAGGGGTACCTTTCCATAGAGGGGCAGAGGCTGTGTTCAGTACCATCCCTTTCCTCCTGCTGCAATGTGGTTGTTGGTGTTGGCTTTTGCTGACCTGTGGGCTCAGTATTGAGGCCTGATGAGCAACGTGCCTGCTTTCCTTTCCTTCAAAGCCTTTTCTTCTCTTCCCGTTTCTGAGGAGCTCAACACTGCAGGATCATAGAATCATGGAATGGTTTGGGTTGGAAGTGTCCTTAAAGATCCCAAGCCGAATCTAGACGGTGACACCAAGCTGAGGTTGCCTACACAAGCTCCTGCTTGCTCATCCTTCCTGGATAAGTGAGGCATCCTGTGGCATTCCAGTTGTCTTTAACATTGTCACCGTATTACTTGTGGTGCTGTTCAGCATGAGCATCATGCACAGTAGTAGTCATACTGCTGCTGTGAGAGCTGGGAAGCAGCATGTGCTGTCAGTGACACACCAGCAGCTCCCTCCCTTCCCGGACAGGGGGTTTAGGCATTTACCCTCCCTTACGAGCTGCCCCTGGCTGCTGCCGTTCCCTGGCAGTGGTGAGGGCAGAAGGACGCTGCCACCTCCCCCAGCGTGGGTTGTCCATCTGGATGCTGTGCGTGGCTCTCACAGGTGTCAGACGTGGCATCATCTGAGAAAAGCCAGAGGAAAATGCTGAACCACGAAGTATTAAGAGGAAAAGGTGAAAGACCTCTGCCAGCAGCCCTGCGTGCCTTGCCCGAGTGAGAGGCTCTGACTGCAGCCCCCCCCCGCGCACCGCGCTGCCCAGCTCCTGCTTGACCCCACATTTTCCTGCGCCGGCATGTGCGCAGGGAGGACTGGCTGCACTCCTCGGAACCGTGCCCTGAATGGTGATGAAGTGACATCGTCATGGCAACACGTGCAGATTTCCTGGTCGCGTAGCAACCTGATGCAGGCTGATGTAAGCTGTGCGCTGGCTTCCTCTGCCGGCTGCACTCCTCCGATGTGTCTGGGAGATTTGTGGTGGCTTTAGCTGGGGTTTTTCATCGGTTGGACGTGCCGTGACATCAGAATGATGAGGATGTTGTTTTGTGTGTGCACAGAGGGGAAGGGATGGAGATTATCCCCTCTGAGAGCCCTCATCCCAGGCACTGTCTCGCTCATGGGCACTAATGTGCACAGCTTGTTTTTAGAGGCTTGATAGTACTTAATCTTGTACTTACTGGAACTGCTTTGTGTAATGCAGACTTGAGGAGACACAAAGATGCCTTTAAGTGATTTTGTCTCAAGCTATCCCTCTTGATTTTTGCATTAGTCTTGTCAAAGGTGCAATATTCTTGGGCATGAAGCAGCTGTAAACAGGTCTGATTTTTTCACAGCGTGACAGCACATCAAAGCTGTAAGGGAAAGCTGCAGGCCTGATTTTTGTGCAGACCAGGTACCTGCAGAGCTGACTAACCCATTAGCTGTTTCAAGGGTCATCTGCAGTACAGCAAGACTAAATCCTTGTTCACAGCCACACTAAATCTCTGTACACAATGTGAAACAGCAAAAGTCTGCAACATCCTTCTGGCTTAAGGGTGTGTTTCTTTATATGGAGCAGAAAAATATCTCTACAGTGATGGCTTCAGTCTCTGCTGATGGCCAAATCAGGATCTAGAGATGCCAGAGGTGTCTGCTAAATGAGTCTCAGTTCAGTGACAGTGAGGACCCAGGTAAGATGCAAGAGGTGGCTCATTAGAAGCGCATGTTGCATCAGTCACGTCCTCACTTTGGAAAATTGCTTTAGAAAATCCGGTCATCAGCCTCAGGAAACAAATTAGCACTTTGATAGCCAGTGGTCTTAGTGGAAGGTGTTAATTCAATTAGCACAAAGTGCTTGGACTTTTGGGCAGCTCTGCTGCAGATCACGGGAAGGCAGCTCCTGTGAACCGCAGCACAAAGCAACCAGGGAAATGTGCTTGGAGAGGAGTGTCCAAGGGCCCTACTCCAGTCAGCACATGTGCAAATTAGGCAGAACAGGTCTTGTAGGAAAAGAAAAGCTCCTCAGACTCCTCCATTGTCCTGGTAAGGGTGAGAAAGAATCCCAGGCTGACATGGGGAGCTTCGTCTCTGGCATTTCTTCTAAGGTTATGGTGGGTTTCCAATCATGTGGACCCCCACGTGGATGATGGTGAACACCAGCTGGAATCTCATCTGGGAATAAAGAGCAACAGTACAAAGCAGGGGAAGGTGAATTAGAGATGGGGAATCAACATCATTCAGCAAGTCCTGCCAGATCTACTGGCCTATCCATTTCTGCCTGTTTAGCCCTTTGTTTGTCCTGCACAGATCAATGGAAATGACTAAATACTTCTGGTGATGCTCCATATGGCCCAAGGAGAGAAGTAATGAGACAGCCTGGGAGAGGGGAGGAGCAGCAAGCCTTTAATGGGCCAGAATCTGCATTACCAGGGTAACAGAGAGGGAGAGGGCAGTCCCGAGGGAGGCCAGGACCACCTCAGTCAGCCACTCACCCTTGCTGAGAGAAGGGTGGAGATAATGGCCTCCTGCTCATAGAGTCATGCTTGTATCTTCTTGTGCTCTATGGGCTAAGAAGAGCGGGCACTCAGCAAATTATGTCATCCATGCCATCATTCATGAGCAGACAATGCCCTCAGTGGTTTGAGAGCGGTGGAGTATAAAGGAAAAAAGTCCCCTGGCTCAGCCAGGAAATCCATGCATGTCCCAGTAATTCCAAAATCTAAGAAGGGCCAATCATGATAAATAAATAAGTAAATAACTTAATAAATAATAATAAAAAAAAATTGCTGTCAGGTTTCATCAATATGGCACTGCCAATTCTGCAGTGAAGAGTTTCAAAAGAGCCAGAAGAGATTTGTTTCTCATCATCAGGTCCAGGAGATGCAAATGAAGAAATCTGTAAGGAGATTGAGGTGAAGGCTTTTATCATCCAAAAGACAGATGGAATGGCTGTATAGATCACTTCTCAAACATGCAGGGTGTTTTTTAGAGACAGCAGTCTCCAAACAGCTCTTCCATATGATGGATGGTAGTAAAAAGGGATCCATCACTGTTTGGCTTCAGGCTTTTCACTCAAAACCACGTTTTATACTGTGTTTGCTCACAGAAGGAAAAAAAATTACTTCAACAAAGACTTTATTTATTTGCTAGTAAATTGTACGTAACCTGAAAAATGAGCATATCAAATTGGTGGTGCTTTTCCCCAGGACACTCGGACGTGAGCTCCCAAGGGCTGATCCCAGACAGGCAGTCAGCCCCAGTGGTCAAAGAGTTAACTCTTACCCTGAAGCAGTCCCTTCTGGAATCTGCTTTTTTGATATTTTTCAGGGTTTATCATCACACAGAAATTTCCTCCTGTGAAGCCTGTGTTTCTGGAGTGAAAATCAGAGGACCCCTTCTAGATGCCTGCTTGTCAGGTGCTGTGGAAGTGCCAAACTAAACAAAATTAGTGTTGCATTTTAAGACGTGCTTAGGAGAGGCTGTGGAAGGCTTTTAAAAAGCCTCTTCAGTGTCACAGACCTTGATAGCACAGTCCTTCCTCCTCTCATCCCTTACCCATCACCCCTCTTTCCAGTACTCATAAATGGAGAGTGTCCCTTTCTCATTTTTTATTTTTTTTTTAATTTGTTCTCTTTTCCTTTTGGATACCAAAACCACTGCATTTATTACTTCTTTCCCATCCTGTCCTGTCCCATTTGGTCAAGTAATTCCTTTGAAGGGATACACCTGGAGCAGTATCTCCAGCTTCACTCACATGGCTGCCCCAGGCCCAAGGCTGTATGGCTCAGGTTGGATTGCTCACATAGGAGCATTTTCTCCCCAGTGCAACATTTTTGGCTGAAAACTGACTTCTTTGTTGCCAGAGAGGTGGCATTTCTGTGAGAAAGGTGGCTTTTCCATCAAAACTCTCGAACACCTGGAAACAATGTGGTAGAGGACATGACGGATTTGTTGTCCCTCGGGAAAGTTGTATCGGTGCTTACGAACCCCTTGGAGATGCCTGAGTGGCACCTCTCTGGCCAAACCTGCGTCCGTCTGGCAGTGGGAGGTCCGTCCCTGCAGCCTCCCTTACTTCCATGCAGCCTCGGCCACCAGCAGGTCTCCAATGTGAGGCCACCAGGAAGGGTTTGGGTCCTGCCAGGGTCCCCCTTGACTTCTCCCGCCATGGGCCTGCTACAACCACAGTGTTTGGGTAAGAACGGGGATGAAGGTTGGTTTTACGAGAGCCATCACAAGGAAGGGCTTATCCTCTGTCTTAACAGTGCCAAGGCAGTGCAGGTGATGCCTTAAGTTTTAGCTTTTATATTTTTTAGGTTCTGTGCTGTTTTAGTGTGTAGTTTGGGGTTTCATATTAAGTGCTACTAAGCTCTCTTCATGGAGTAGATAGACAAAACAATTCCTTCTCTAGCTTGACACCAAGGACAGCTTTCAGGCCCAAGAACAAAAAGAATGGTGAAGTGAGAAGAACAAACAAAGAGGATGGAGCTTCATAACCTGAAGCTATGGTTGGATAATTTGACCCTAATATGCTGATGGACCAGAACTGATAAAAGCGTGAGACCTCGTGATCTGTCGTTCGTTTTTGTGACCATTTAGGTGCATCTTGGATGTAGCCCAGCCGGGCTCTAGTATGGCCCAAGTGTACCCATTGAGCCTTTTAATAAATGCCTACTTTATCCTTTTGCTCTGTCTAGTCTCTGTTCCAGATCAACCTCTGGAAGGCATCACATGCATTGTACCAGCAAGGACTGGAAACATAAACTGGTTTGCAAACTGGCTTGATGCCGGCCACCAGTATTGGACCAATTCTTGCAGGCTACAAGCACAGAAACTCTGTATGAAGCTTGGAGAATTTTAGTATTTTTTAATGTTCTGCAGACACAAATCACTCCTTAGGTGGGCAAATACCACCTCATCCTCAGGCTTCTTACCAGGCATAAAACCTGCCCTGGGGGGTGTATGGCAAAACCACTGGAAACCGCAAGGAGGTAAGAAAGCTTGACTTGTTTACAACCCCTCTTCTGCTGGCTGTTGTGTTTGGGTGAATGGCTTATTATCTTCTGCTTAATTGCTTTGCTTCTCAGCCCATTCACAGAAAATCTGGGAGCAGCACCAGTCTGCCTCCCTCCAGGGAGTGGAAATAACTGTGCCGGCAGATGACATTTGCAGGGTGTTTTGAGGAAAGGGAAAAATTGTTCCTTTTATTTTTTTTGTTTGTGAAAGGCTGAGAAAAGCCGCTCTGTTTGCAGATTGATCTGTTTGCTTTAGTTTTGTCCCGTTTGATTGATTTCCTGGAAATCAGACACAACTAGCTTTGTGGAGGAGACCTCTCCGGTGCTTTCCTGCATCAAGCTCGTTCAAGAAAAGAGGGAATGCGACCTGGGATAATGGCAGGCAGAGGCTGTTCTTACCTCTGCACTGCCAGGCCACCAGCCCTCACCATCTGTGCTGGACATGGCATTGCCCGTGGGGGTGACGACAGCTCCTTAGTTGTACTTCTTCCCATTTCCCAACACATCCTAGAGACAGCCCTGCAGATGTGGTCTGACTCCTTCACACAGTGGCTGAGCTGAGGGGATTAAGGATATCTGTGCCTCTTTCCAGCTGTCTCACAGCTCGGGGTTGAAGAAGACATTTGAATTCTTCATTTTTATTTCTTTTTTCTTCTCATAAATGCAACATGGGGATTATTCTGGCACCTGGAAAAGAGACACTGCCATTGCTATTGCTGTTATTGATATTGGTGCTGCTGCTTGAACACCTCCAGGGATGGGGTACCCACAACTTCTGTGGGTAGCCTGTTGCAGTGCCTCACGTCCCTGAGAGTGAAGAATTCCTTCCTAATATCTAACCTAAACCTAACCTCTTTCTGTTGAAAGACATTCCTCCTTGTCCTGTCACTACATACCCTTGTAAAAAAATCCCCCTCCAGCTTTCTTGTAGAGCCCCTTGGCAACTTATTTCTGGATCTTCCCAGCCCTCTCTCCCTGTCCTGGGAGACCCTGGGCTGCAAACCCCATCTCTGTCCTGAGCCTGCGGAGGCAGGAGAGGGTAGCAAAAGTGTTGCCCTGACCTGCTCAGCCCAAGAGCTGGCTGCAGAGCTGAATTCAAGGCTCAGGAGATGTTTCTATCTGTCATAGAGAAGGATAGGGCTGGTTTTGATTACTGCTGACAATGTAAGGCAGGATTTCTGCTTTGCACCCAAGCCTGAGTCTGCCTTCTCTTTGGCCCTGGAGCAGCCATGGGTGTGCAGCCACTCACCTCTGCATTTGGGTTTTTTCTGAGCAATTCTGTGTTTCACCAGAAGGCTGAGATTTTAAGTCCCACAAGTGAAACACAAGCAGGGGTGACCACAGGATGGGATCCTTGTTCAGAGGTGGCCCCGGGTGTTTCCTGTGCTGCTCTCCCCATGGAATGTTGGTGTGAGCTGGGGCTGGCACTGCTGTGGGGTAGAGTGGGTGACAGGGCCCCTCCAGCCCCTCGGAGCTGGCTCCTGTTGAGGAGCAAACCGAGGACAAGCAGCGGTGAAGGCACTGAAGCAGAGCAGGTCCATGGGAGCTGCAGCCTCCAGGTAAGGCACAGCTGGGGCTGGGAAAACAGGGGATGATGGAAACAGCTAAAGGCACTTGGCAGCCTTTTGACTCCCAGCAGAAATGTTCTGCAATGTTCGTAGTGAAAGAGAAAGAAATTATGCAGGAAAAGGGAAGTACGGAAATGGTCTGGGCTGCTGCTGAGGAGAGTCTGTCAGGGGGAATGACTGCCTGTGCCTGTGCCTTTCTGCACAGGTACTGCTGAACTGGTTCCCAAAGATGGCCTGGGATGGGTATTGGCAATAGCTCCAGGCATTCCTTACTGCTGGAAAAACCTGCTCACCACCCAGCATGCCATTGCTGTTGGAAAGACATTTCCATTATTCACCCAACCATTTCTCCCTTCTTTAACACACACACCCATGGTTCAATCCACTTTCCCTCTCAGGTCGCTTTGTGAACACCAGTGGTGGTTGTCACTGTGGTTGCTGGCAGCTGTCCCCTGGACACCCCTCTGTCCTCTTGAGTCAGGGACTCGCTCTGAGGTGGCTTTGTGGCAGCTGTCAAAGCTGGACCACGCTGCAGGGGAGAAGACAAAGCAAGAAAAAGAAATAAAAACCAAAAAACAAGAGTGAGGACAAGTGGTAGCAATTTGCCTCCCAAGTTGCTCATTCCAAGCATGCTTGAACGCTGCCTTTGCATAACGTGGAGGGCTATATTTGTCCGTGAGACAGAAAGGGGGAGAGAGAGAAAATACTTTTCCATTGAAGTCATTCTTGCTCACTTTTTCCTCTAAGAAAATCAATGTTCTCTCCAGTCCTTTCCATTCTCTTGCCCTCCACCCTGCAGACTCACAGCCCTGCCCCTCCTGAGCAGTGGTGTGCTGGATTCCTCTTGCTAATGGTGGCTGGGGCCTTTGGCCCTCTAAATCTCACACCTCCTTGGAATTTCTTCTGGCTCTTCCCCTAGCAAGCATCTTCTCCCCCTCCCCTGTTTCAAATCTCCCTGTTCCAAATCTCCCTGCTCCTCTACCTTCTCTCCCCTTCAAACTGGAATGGGGAATGGAAAGCCCTTTCCTGGTGCTGGTTCCCAAGGGTTCCAGATCAGCTGCAAAGGAGAAGCCGTGGTGGGAATGCTGGGTGATGGTGCCTCTGGAGGGCTTCTAGCACCCCAGGGCAGGTGCTGCTCTAGGTTGGGGGACTGCCTGTAGGAGCTGGGGCGGCTTGCAGGTGATTTCAGAAGGTGCATTTCCCAAAGGTGCTCATTAGCTTGTCTGAAGGCCACCAGAAACTGCCAAGAGCAGTTTCTTGATCTAAAATAGAAACTTGAAATGCATTTATTTCAAGCAGATCCTCATTCTTGATCCTGGGATATGCCGTCCTTCCTTGCTCAGGGAGATGTTTAGCTCAAGGAATGCAAGTTTTTCTCTAACAAATCAATGTCCTTGAAGCATCTAACATCTTTTTAGCATAGCCAGGGGAACTCTTCCTGTGCGAGGCAAAAATGATCACAAAATTGTGATTAAACTTGATTTCCTTTTTGGCTTTAAATTAACCTGACAGCTGGAGGATTTCGTATCACCCAAGGAGAACTATATGGTAATACTGACATTTCTTATTCCCTAGGTGCTAAACCTTCAAAACTGCAAAGCTGCAGCTGTGCAATTCAAAAAGAGGTGCAGCACATTTTCATACCACTGTTAGCTCAGTGTCACCTCTGGAGCAAAGAGATGCCACTGCTTCCCTCTGCAAAGCCTTGGGGGCCCAGAGGCAGAGGACAAGCAGCAGCAGGGAAGTGTTCAGGCTGGGTTCTCTCCTTGCCTGCTTCCCCTGGGCAGTGGAGACACCTCTGACCTGGGACTGGCACAGTTTGGTACCTCAGCAGAGCACAGTGAGCAATTTTCTTTAGAATTTCAAAGTTTGGATTTGGAAACAGGTGCCAAATAGGGAAGTAGTCCCAGCCTAGCACAGACCAGAGTTAATGTGCAGGTGTGGTGCTAACTGGTTTGCCTTGCAAAGGACCCAGTTTCCCAAGAACGGAAGTCCAGCCCTCACTGTCCTGTCTGGCACTGACATGGAGCTCCTCCCTCCCCCTTTAACTGATGCCTGACATGCCCCTTCCTGCAGAGACAAGGAGCTGGACTTCGACCTCCTGATTCAGTGCCAGAAAAGTGGGTTTGGTGTTTGGTTACTAATGCCTGCTGGCTAAAACCCTGGGGAGCTGGGCACTGTGCTTCCATTGAGATGTCTTCTCTAAAACTGTCATCCCAGCTTTCATGTGTTCAGAGTCTCTCCTGTTTATTATCTGTTTCCCTCAACCTCTCTGCCGTAGTGCTTCATTTCCAGGGAAGATCAATAAAGGAGTTAAGCTAACTCAGGGCATCTGTAACAGTGGCTCTTCCACTGCCTTGCTCTTTGGAGAATTTTCAATACACTGCTCAAAAACACTCCAGCGTGTTTCAGGGTAAAGGTTGTTAGACCCTCTTCACTGCCTGATTTTTTTTTCTGTGCTTCTTTTTTCCCCCCTAAACAAAATTTATGAGCCAGCTCAAGTGCTGGAGGGCCGCTCACTGTAACACTTGTAAAAAATTTTATGCTGAGAACCCCTTCTCCCATGTCATCTATCACCTCTGGTTTTCCTGGAAAGAACAAAACAAAACAAAACAAAACAAAATCCCACAAAAACATCTGTGAAGCCAAACACTGTGTACCAGCAGCCAAAGCCCCATCCCTGCAGGTTATTGTTCTTGCGAGCAAGTTCACATCAAGCTCTCTGGTTTTCTCTTGGACTGATGGGGCTGCAGATAGAGAGGGAGAGCAGGAGCAGATCTCTCCAGGGTGGAAGACACAGTCCCTGTGGGAGGCACGGAGCGGGGGGACCAGCAGAGCACTGCACTGATCTTTGCTCAACGTCGTCACAATCCAAGGAAAACTGCGCGGCCAAGGGCCGTGTGCTCTTGTGCAAAAAGTCTTTGGGGTTAGTCCAGGAATAGATGAGAGACCTCCCAGGAAAAAGAACCCCCTGAGGAGCTTTCCTGGGTTGACTTCCCTGCCTGAAGCACTGCTAATCTGGGAGTGGGATGCCCACCAGCCTGGAGCAGCCACTCACTCAGAGAGCTGAGCATCCCTGGGCCCTGCTGCGGGGGGGCAGAGGCGGGAGGCTGTCGCACATGAGGACAAGGCAAGGGGCAGAGATTTTCCAAGGCACTGGACTTCACAGCTGCCAAACTTCCTGTTGAAAGTGATGAAGCCAAATAGCTGTATTCTGGAGCAGCAAGCTCCTGGAGGTGGGTCCTGTCAGTGTGACAGTGCCTGTGACGGAGCAGGACAGAACAGCCCAGGTCACAACCATCACCAGGCCTTGCCCTACCTCTTCTCTTGTCGCCCTATGAGCTAGGTCTGAACAAATAGTGGAGAAAGCCCTTTGCTCAGCCTTTTTCTGAAGCAGAACAGATGACTCTGGCACACAGCAGCACCACAAAATTACTTGGGATGGGAGCCACTGTCACGTGGAGGCAAAGTTCAGCCCAGTGAGGGCTGGAGGCAGCCACTGCCCAGGACGTGCCATGCCAAGAGCTGTGCTTTCACCCCTGGACACGTGTGCATGGACACACACACACACACACACGGGTGCCCAGCTGCCTCTTCAGGGCCCCCCCTGCACATGCAGCCATAAATGGATTCCAGCATGATTGCATGAGATTTGGGAACAGGCAGATTAGAGGGATAACCACAGGCAAATGCAATTATGGAAAAGTAGTCCAATAAATAGAACCATGCTCCCCCACTCCAGCAAAGGATTCCAGACAGGCCTTGAGTAAATTTAAGGTAAGAGGAAATCAGGCACTGGACACGGAGATTACTGAGGATCTGGAAACAGGACAGTCCATGCTGCTGAGGGAAAAATCCCAACATCCTTACCTGCACTGGTCAGTGTTTGCTTGGATGCTGCTTTGGGCCAGGGTGACCCTTTTCCAGAGTGGAAAGCCAAGGCCAGCATTGAGGTAAGTGCTTCTCCCTGTCCCCTGCCACAGCAGCAAGCCAGGGCAGGGCAGGGCAGGGCATAAGCAAAGATCAAACTCTTCTTTCTGGCCTGTCAGTAACCAAGTGACTTTTCTTCATTTAGCTACACAAGGTGAGGAAGAGATTATTCTGCCAGCATAACTGCACCAAGCACAGTTGTTCAGAAACAAGGACTATTCATTTCCCACAATTATCAACCAACAAGCAGCAGATTTTTCCACCTTGATAGTCCTGTCCATTGGCCAGTCAAAAAAAACCCAAAACAACCAAAACCACCAAAAAACCCCCAAAACAAGCAAACAAACAAAAAGACTCCAAACAATCTTGCAAATGATCTCACATCAGCACTTGCTCCATTTCCCTTGTAATGTAACTCTCACCACTGCACATGCCTTCTAAATACTTGCAGGGATCGTGATTTCACCACTTCCCCGGGCAGTCAGTTTCAATGCTTGGCAAACCTGTCCATGGAATTTTTTTCCTAACATTCAACCTAAACCTCCTTTGGTGCAACTTAGGGCCATTTCTTGTGGTTCAAGCACATTTTATAACCTTATTACACAGGAAATCTGACTACAGACAGGAAGATGAGCCCTCTTGTCCAACCAGATCAGACAGCAAGCTAAAGAGCCTGAACATCAAGTCCAGTCAGGAAGAGCATAAAAGGTGGCTTGGCTGATGCCAAGAAGCCAGTCAATGGACCTGAGCAGTTGTTGATCATCATTTCGATTTATCTAGTTGTTAACACAGGGGCATCAGCACTTGCAGGGTTTGTACTGCAAGATCAAGAGTGAGATCCTGCTGCTCTCCTCCATTGGCTTTAAAGGTGCTGCTGCCACCATGCCCACCGTGCTGCACTAAATCTAACCCTGCCAGGAAATGGCTACGAATTAGGGCTGTTCCCATATTGCCAGTTGAGCCTAACTAAAATGGGAAAACAGTTGTTTTTTCCTCAAAGAGAAAATAGGTTTTGAGAAAGGCACTAACTCAGATGTAGTTGGTCTGATTCCTATTTTTCTCCTGCTCCTCCTCCTCCTCACACAGATCCAGACCCATTAACTAGAACTTTTGGTAGGAAAGCCATGCTGAACCCAGGGTTTGCTTGCTCCAGCCTTGCTCTGCACTTGGACAGCCAAGGGCAAGCCAGGCCCCCCAGCTGGGGCTGCACTCTGGGATACAGACCGTGGAAGAGATGCAGCCTGGCCAATGCACCAGCTATAGGAGAGCAACAGGCCCAAGCTCTGCCTACCTAATGCTGACACGGAGAAAAGAAGGTTGGAGTGGATTTTGTTGTGCTCTGCAACTACCTGGAAGGAGTTTGTAGTGAGCTGGGGGTTGGTGTCTTCTCCCAAGTAACAGGACAAGGATATTAGGGAAATTTTCTTTACCAAAAGGGTTGTTAAGCACAGGAACAGGCTGCCCAGGGAGGTGGCTGAGTCACCACCCCCGGGGGTATTTAAAGACATGCAGATGTGGCACTTAGGGACATGGCTTGGCAGCACTGGGTTAGTGGTGGGACTCGAAGACCTTAAAAGTCTTTTTCAACTTAAATGATTCTATAATTCCGTGACACTTTACAGCTCAACAATCCTAACACCAGGACTCACCCTGCCTTTCCCTATTGGATCAGTGCAGAGGCTTAAGGACACAGTGCAATGCTGCCATCCCATGCCTTTGGAAACCCCAACTCAGGAATCACACCTTCCCCTCTTCAAACCCCACTTAGAGGTCAAAGAGAGATTTCTTTTTTATAAGTACATTTTCTGATCTTCTAGCCTTAGAGCTCATGCAGTGTAGCTGGGTCACAGCTCAGTTTTGTCCTGGAAAAGGACAACTTCTGAAATTGAAAGCTGAGCAGCTCACAGCGTCCCCTAAACTTGATCCCCAGTCCAGGGACACCAAAGTGCTGGATCAGGCCATCTGAAAGTCTCCTGACTCCAGCAGCAGACCCTGGTAATGCCTGGAAATAATTTCCTCGTGAAGAGGAGGGGATGCCTTTGAGTATGGTACCCCCCAATTGATTCTTCTCTATGAAGCTGCCCAATCACTTTTCAAAGCTCTGCAAAAGTTTGGCAGCCCCAGCAGCTCATAGAGATAAGCTCTACCATTCCAGGCCGTGGAAAGCAGTACCTCATCTGGCCTCTTTGAACACACCAGCAAGTGATTTATCTGCTGCTCCTGGTTCTTCTATTACAGGACAATGAATGGTCTTTTTTTTTTAAAATGCACCTGCTCTCCACCATCATTGTAAGCAGCTCTTCTCCAGACTAAGATATCCTTATGTATTTAATGATTCCTCAACCGGGTGCTGCTCAGAAGACTCTGATTACCTTCAGTGCCTTTCTCTGTACATTTTTTTACTCTTCTCTGTGTGGAAGGAGGTGGGTGCAGCACCTTCAGGGCGACCCCTGTGGTACCAACATTGGCTCTGTGTTTGTGGAGGAAAAGAATCTTTTGTTCAAGAGGGGTTTAACACCTCCAAATCAAGCTTTGAGCGAGGTATTGCCAGTCTCACCTACATGGTGCTGCGCGTACCTAGGTCCCTGTGGTCCCTCGGCTGGAGGCCCTTGCTGGTTTGGAGAGCGAAGGGCGCAGGTGGGAGCGGAGTCTGCGGTTCAATCCTGCCATCTGCAGCTCCCGCCTGGAACTGCGGCGGCATCTCCCGCCTGCAGCTGGGCAAACAACGCCTGCCTTCTCTAAATAACCTTCTCAGGTGAAGTTTCCGGGTTTAAAAATCCCGGACGCGAGAGAAATGGGGCTTGAAGAGGAGTGAATATACTGTAAATGAGATAAAGTCTTTTATCGAATGATTAAGTACTTAAAACACACACCCCTGACAAATTAAGATGAGATTAGCCTCGGGGGAGTGCTTGCTTACCAGCAGTACAGGGGGCTTTTAGCCCCTGTGTTGTTTCCCAGAAGTTCTTACACAATCTGTCCATTTCAAGGGCGAAAACTATGCTTGTTCAAATACTTTGTCCAGGAAATCCCAACTTGCCAAAGCTTTGCATGCTTTCAGTGCTTTTTTCATGAAATCATAGGATGATTTGGATCTTAAAGATCAATGCCCTGTACCAGACCAATTCTGCTGCTGCTGTGTCCCTCCGAGCCACGCCCAGCTGGATCCCAGCTTAGCCCTGGGAGCTGTCATCATCCCCATCCAGATCCCATCACTTCAGATCCCTCTGCTGGAGGAGAACATTGTGCTCCATCCATCTGAACTCCTGTATTATGCATGACATGGCACATCCCTGGATTAATAGAGTCTTCATTAAATCAGAGTATATCTCATCAAAAAAAAGAGAAACAATCTGTTCCTGACCTAAAAATTTCTGCCTCTGACTTTCTACCACTGGGTACACTTGAGTCTCAGGCCTCTCTAAAAGCTCTTCCATTGTTCAGTCAAAAGCAAAAGGTAGTTTTGGAAATCCTATCCCCTTTTTTATTGACTCACTGTGGAGCTAGAGAAGGAAATAATTCTTCTATGCCTTGGTTGATTGAACAGAATCAATTCATCCATAAGGTGTCTTGAAAGCTACGAATGTCTGCATAAAGGCCTAATGCCAGTTATTTCTTTGTTAATGCTATATTAGAAGTACATTGTTATATTCAAATAATCAAAGGCTCTTGTTTAGTATCTCACACAAAATTCCCGTCTCAGTAACAGCAGTCTGTTCATTAGAGAAATGATTTTTTTTTTGATGTGTGACTCATGAATCCCTCTAATGTAGGTCAGTGGGAATGTGTGTCAATCCACCACCGGCCTGGCAGCACAGAGGGCACATCCTGGGGCACAGCCCTGATGGCTCAGTGATGATACCACAGCTTCCTGAACCTTTCAGCAGCTTTGCAAGCAGCTTCTGGCCCTTGCCTTCCTCAGTCTGGCGCTTCCAGCTCAACAAAGCAAAGCTGTTTGCTCAGCCTGCTGCCTCTTGGATGTGGTTGCTGTCCAATGGCATGACCCCCTCCCAACCTTGGGGACAAGGTGAGTAATAATGCCTTAAAGTGGATTTGCACAAGGGTAAAAGCCCAGAAATTATTTTTACAAATGTAGCTTAACGGGAAGAGGCTTCTTCTACCCTTATTCTGATTTTGGCTTTATACCCAGCCTGCTGTCTAAGAAGAGCCTGCAAAGCCATGCCTTCACGTCTCAGCAGCAGAGCTGAGTGATTGCAGATGTCTGCCTTTGCTAGGACTCGTTCACGTGAAGTGAACAGCAAGTAGGAGAGCCGGATCCCTCGCCTGCTCCCAGAGCTGAGCCAGAAGTGCTCTTTCCCAGCATCTGCTAGCATGGAGCTGTCAGGTAAGCTGTCTGTCGGTGCGTGGAGGGACGCGGGGTTTGTGAGCCCTCCCCAAGGTTATCCCTGCCGGCAGCAGGAGCAGCAGCAGAGCCTGCAGGGAACAGACTTTCCCATGCATGTGGTGACCCAGGCCCACACACAGCACTATGCCAAGATCTCATTTTCCTGGTGTGACTTTCTCAGGCCCCGTGATTTTTCCAGGGTGGTAAAACACAGAAACCTCTCCAGAGCATCTCTGCAGTCACCTCTGGCACAGGCACCGGCTGGAGGGGTTGGTGCTCGCACCAGGAAACTTCTGCAGTGGCACAGAAAGTGCTGCCTTTGCTTCCCTGTACCCAGGCCCATCCATGCCCAACTTCATAGTGACTGCTCCTCTTTCTTTATTCCAGCCAGGCCACTTGGTGTCCTCCTGCCCCATGAAAGTGCAGGGAGTTTCTGATGCCTCCTTTTGGGAAGGAGAAATGATGTCAACCCCTCCCCGGGCCAGAGCCAACTCCCAAATGAGGAGTTTGAAATGCTGAGTGTTAAAAGCCTCTTAGAAGCCCAGAATTCCCTTCTGCTGCCTTTAATGAGAATTCTGCCTGGCAACCAGGACCCAGAAGAAAGTGCCCAGGTCCACTACAGCACATTGTTCTTTTTGGCTTCCTAACATCTTCAGCCTGGTCTGGAAGGCTTTGCCCAAGGGACTTCTGTGGTAACAAATGATATCTAGGAGCTATGGTAAGGTGTCCAATTCATCTTCTAAATTTGATTAAACATTGTGTTGGCCTTCACTGATCACCCTAAAAGCTTGAAACGGTTTATTTTTTTCCAGTGGGGAAAAAATCCCTTTGGTTTCATCTGATATAATAATGAAAAGGGAAGCCTTTGCGCCAGTGTCTAGGAGGAAAAAAAAAAGTATCAGAAAAAGAAAAATCTGGCACTCACAGCTACAATTTTCTTTTAACCATTCTTCCTTCAATCCAGCAAAATCAAGACAGCCTGACAATCTCAGTTTCATTTCATATCTCCTATCACCTCTGAGCTCCAGAGCACAAGGAAACCTGGTTTAAAAAAAAACAACCAAAAACCCAAACAACTAAACACATTAACATTTCTACGGGTTAATGTAGAAACTAAACATAAAGACATAAATTTGTCTTGAAAATCATACACACCATTGGTAAGCAAAGCACCTTCCTGGTCCACGGATGGAGATGTAATCTGTGTCCCTCAGACATAAGGAGAAGGGCTTTTAGGCCACGAAGCCCAAGGGAGCTGGAGAAGGTTCACCCCACAGCTGTGCCTCCCACTTTGTCTTGGCATTTCTCCCTCTGTGGAGCTGGCAACCATCACTACAGCCCAGCTCCTCCTCCTTTGTCCTCTATTTCAGACAAAATAAGTAAAGAGGAGAGGAGGGTGGATCTAAGACTGAGGATGGGCAAGAGCCATTCCTCCCAGTTGCAATATTCCTGCAAATTTTTTATTGTGAGAAAGCTCTACTCCACTAAGCTGCTTTTCCCCTGATTTCAGGCTAGAAGATCGTTTGCAATCTGCTCTGCTGACTCAAAATGCCTATGGGATATCACCCTAGAGAATACACAATATATTGAATACCAAGTACCTTTCATGTAAGCCATAGTATTCCCTCTCTCTCCATGGTAGGTATTTCAGCTCAGACCCTGGGAATGTTTCAGGAGAAGCATTCATCATCTGGCTGAATAATTCAGCCTATGGAGATGATATATTTCATCTCCTTTTCTCGAATGCTTTGCTTTTAAATGCATAATACTGTTTGCACAATAATCTTTCATCTTGCACAGCCAGCCACGATACAGAGGTATTTCTGGCAGCTTTGCCTTTGATGCTGGATGGCATCAAATCTAATGAATGGTATGTGAAGCAAGGAAATTATATTTCCTCAGTTGGAAAGCTGTATGTATTACTTAACCAGTGCCAGCCTTAGGTGCACCAGTTCTCCTCTCAGGGAAGGGACATGAGCCGGCTCTCCCAGACTTTTGGTATCCCAGAAACAATGTCAGATTTTCTTGGACTGCTACAACAAAGATCCTTCCCTTGCTGGCTTAGGGAAGGAGGGGCGAGGGAAGGATTTGAGTTTAAGCCTTGCAGTATTTGAGCCCTTCCCAGGGGCTTTGTGTGGAACAGGTTTCTGCGAGCCAAGAGCTGCGAGCAGCAGCGAGAGCGGAGCTCAGGCCAGGGAGCCTCTAGATGTCACTGCCAGGCAGCAGAAATGGACCCCAGAGCCACAGCGGGCTGGGGACACGCAGCCCAGGCACAACTGGGGGCACAGCTGGCGGCAGGGACACAGGGTGGCCATGGCCAGCCTGGTGGGGGGCATCGGGAAACCTGCTCTGAAGAGGCTGCTGTGCTTTGGGACTGCCTGGGCATCCCCCTCCCCAGGGCTGAAAAGGTGCAGCTATTGCAGGGTGGGACTAGGTGCAAGGAGTGCAGCCAGATATTGCAGGTTAAGGTATTTCATGTAAGGAATTGCCAGGTAAGACTGAAATGTTTCAGCTGCAGCCCTGCAGCAAACAGACCCTAAAGACAGGCGCTAAGGCTGAGCTCGATATTGCCAAATAGAGCTGACACCCTCTACCAGAGAAATGGCCCCAGTATTTGTCTGAGCCCCTGCTGAGCCACCTGAACGTGGGGAAGGGTCTCTTGACAGAACTTCCATCTGCCTCTTACTCAGAGAAGGACCTCTTTTGAGAAAGGGTCACCCACCTCTCTGAGGGCAGTGGCAAAAGCTGAGGGACCCCTGGCAGCCTTCCAGGCTGGTATTGCTCCACTGGAATACCAGTCCCTCACTGCCACACCTCTGCTTGAGAGAGGCCTGTGAGTCTGCAGACCATGGTCAGGGCATTTGCAGAGGCTGTTCCCTGCTTTGAGAAATGCATTGCATTAAGAAACAAAAATTAAAATCATTAGTGCAAACCATAAAGTGCACGGACCGCTGGGCTGCTCACAGCCAGGGTCTCACCCAGCCTTCCCTTCTCCAGCCATGCATGTGGTTATGGAATAATGAGCCTTGATTTTTTTTTTTCCCTTGAAAAATGTTATCATTTTTCTGTATAAATTGCAGCAGCAGCTTCTCTGTGAGAGACATGAGGCACAGCCAAAGGTAAAGAGGGAGGTTCAGTTGCTCCAAAACTGGCCATGGACACCCCCAGTCTCCCATGCCACAACAGCAAACTGTGTTCACTGAGGTGTGGGCATCAAACCACAGCCTCCAAGGTGCCTGGGAAAGCCTTGATCCAGGCTGCTTGCTCAGGAAACAGACCCTGTAGGTAAGACATGTGAGAACTTCCTCCTCTGCCCATCTTGGCATGATTAGGGCACAGCCTTTGCCAGGCAGATATAAGACGTGGTGCCTTTGGGTCTCAGGAGAAGGGCAGTAAACAGCAGGGCTCCAAGATTACATCCAGAGATTATTCTTGCAGGGTCAGCTGTCACCACTCTGCACCAAAGTCCTTCTAAAGCTAATGGTTGGCTTAGATCCTACCTAATTTCATCAGCTCTATATCCCATCTCCTGTGCTAGGGAGTTCAGCATCACTAATCTCATCTGCTTCAGCCTGCTTCCCACCCTCTTAAGGGCTTTAGCCTCATGAAGATTTAAAAATAGAGCACTTGTTTGAGGTCCTTCTCTTCAATTTCTAACAGCAGATTCTCTTAAGGCTTTTTAGACTTCTGTCCCTGAGGACTAGGAACTGATTTTAATGAAAAAAAAAAAATAAATAAGAGAAGATATTATCATAATTGGATGAATCTCAGAGCCTTCACAAATGCCAGAAACCTCCTCATGGGGACCGGACTCACATTTCAGAGCTGACAACCACAGATGAAGGGGCCTGAAGATTTTAATAGGGCCACCATCCCCATAAAGTTGGCCTTCACAGCTTAATCACACAAAATTGAAATGTAGAAGTTTTCTCTCTTTATCTAACACCCCACTGATCTGAGCTGCCTTTGTTTTCAGTGTTGGCCCCAGTATTTGTGAAATGTATTAAGCTTCTTGTTGCTTTTGGAAATAATAGTTACTGCTGTATTATGGCCAAATCATTGCTTTTCTCCCTTATTGACCTTTTTTTTTCAGGCTACCAAACACCCTTGACTTTGTTCGTGGGATGGTTAATCAACAAGTCTGTCACAATGATGGATTCCTCCTGAATTGTTGCTTAATTAGCTTGGTTGGAGGTATAAATCAAGTGGAATACCAATTCTTCCAATGCCACAGACAGGCAGCCATGCTCAGCTTGACAGCAGTGAGTTATTACTCTGCCCCAATGCAGGATCAGCCTGCAGGCACCAGCCTGCAAAGCCAGAGGGGTCATGGGCTGGTCCCTGAGAGTGCTGGTGTGCACAGAGCCACACGCAGCTGGGTGAAGGGCTGGTGGGATGGAGCTGGAGGTGGGTTCCGCAGGGGCTCCGTGCCTGGGGACACCCCCCAGAGCATCACCCCCAACAGCTGCTCACAAGGAGACAGCTCATGCATAGGTGATGTTTCTCACCAGGGGTGCCTGGTGTCTGTGCCTACTTTTTAATGAAGAGGAGACATTTCAGTCTGTGGCCAGGCTGAGTTATGAGACAAGGATCTCTGTCTCCTGACAGGCAGAATTGCCTTCCACAGAAAGGCAATTACGCATCGCAACAAAAGGAGAAGCAATACATCGGCTGCAAATTAAGATTTTTAAGATTAATCTTAATGGCTTGGTATTTTTATAGATGAGACTTTTACAAAACAAGAATGTATTGAAACCAGTTGACTTGAACAGATTTTTGTAACTTTTAACAGAGATGACTTCTCTGTAGCTACAAAGAGCTTGTTCCCAGCAGGTCTGAGCCATCTTGAGCATAGCTGAACTGTGTGGTGGAAGTCATCCAAAAGTACTTCAAGTTTTTTAATTATCCTTTTTTAATTCCCAGGCTAAGCTACATAAACCTTTCCCTGAAATGATTCTACTAATAAACCTTTCCAGCAAAGCATATTTATTTTTCCATGGCCCCCTTTTTATATTTTCTCTTTGCCAACATTTGCAGAGGGCTTAATTAGCGATTAACGATTTCAGGTGGGATGTGTAAGTCCCGCTTTGGAGAAGAAATCAGTATTTTCAAAAATTACTGAGAAAAAAATTAAAATAGTCTAATTTTACTGATCTCCCCTTGCTCTAATTTTCAGTGGAAGAGTGGGTTCAGTGGCCTCTCTTGCCTAGGACCTGCCTACATGAGTAATGCTCTCCAAGCTGCTGAATGAGGCAGTGACACAACACAGATTGACCTCATGATAACAAAGATCTGGGTTTCATCTTTACCTTGTGATGTAGTTGTTGCTCTAGTGTGCAACATCTCCCTGACAAATGGGTAAATCTGTTGCTAACATGTAGATGCCTCAATGGAAACCTGTGCAGAGGGTCTGGGTGAGGCACGGTGTGAATTATATTGCCATGGCAGCCCTGGATTTCTTTCATCCATTGACATTTGCATCCTTCTTTTTTGGCATTTTCACAAATAGAGTCTTCAAAGATTATTTTTTTTCAATAGCTGAGTGGAATAGATCACTAAATTTGCTGTTAATGCCATGATAAAGAAGTACGAAAATGAAGTTTATCTGTGGGTACAGAAATGTTACACTTATTTTGCAGGCTTAAGTTAAATTTTTGAGCAGGAATTATGTCTGAAGAAGCCTTACTTTTTAAAGACATCAGGACAGAGGAAGAGAATGCAGTTCAGATAAACTTTTCTATTCCCAGACAGTCCCAATATAGATTCTGGAAGTCAGAAAAAAGCACTGAACAATCTGTTCTATATCTCTAATATGTCACCCCATTGCTGTAGCAAATAAAATGGAATCCCTATAGTTGATGAACTAAAAAATGCCAAACACTTTTTTTTTTCTAATTTATTAATAAAAAGTATAAAGAAAATCAAAAGGCTTCTGGTGTTATTTATGAATTATGACTAATTTCTTCAATCATTTTCTGGCACTTATAAATGGTACACAAGAAAATTAAGAAATAATTCAAATAAAACTGTGTCTTCATTGTTTTTGTAACCTACAAATATGCACTCCTTTCACACAAAAGGCGTGGGTCCGTTCTTTTTCGCAGTGGAGTTAATGGAGCTGTTCCTAACTTCTGTACTATTTACAGGAAGATGAGAGGAGATTACAGTCAACACTTCCAGCTTGTCCAGACCATTAAGTGCTCCCAGCTTGCCCATGGAGTGCTTTCGTTAGCAATTCTTCTCTCTCCAAGGCACCTCCAGTTTGCCTGGAAAGGACTCTTCATCGCAGCATCTGAGTCCCACCAAGCATAAGGACACCTGGCTTCACTCCTTCTCAGTGGTTTTTCAAGAACTCCGGGGAGGGCTTTTGTGTGGTGGACGCTGTTCTACTGAGGAAGAAGAAAAGTCACCTAAAACGGGCATAAAGAGACTCACTCAGAACACAGCCAGCTTCAGGTCAGCCTTTAGGAATCACTGATGGGAATATTTTTGCCAAGAGAATTTTTTCAGCGAATGCCAAGTGTGTTTTCCCACTCAGTCAGAGTTTGTTAAGCTCTAGTTTTAACAGTTCCAGTCCTCTGAGGGTCCTGTGCCACAACTGCCCAGGCTCCAGCTGCAAGTGTCTGCTAAATTGCTCAAATGAACTGCTTACAAACACCCTACAGGCAGGATTTTATTCCAAACCGGTAAGTGAAAATTATGATTAATTATATATTCCCAGAAGTTATGATCATTTTTTGAATGATTCATGAAAAAAAAAAAAAGACGACTAAATAGACTATGAATATAATTTGCGAGCAATAATTTAAGCAACTTCATCTCCAAAGGTGAGGTCCTTCTCGTATTTACCTAATGACAGTCTGCAGTGCAAGTGCTGGGTGCAGTGTTGTGAATATTCTGTTTCCACACATCAACACATCAAAATGCAGGTGTGCACTGCCCACAGCTCCGAATGCAAAGGGCGGACTTTCAAACAAACAACTCTTTGCAAGCATAGCNCCAGCCAGCTCCTGCCACAGCTGGACACACTGGATGTAAGCAGGAGCCAAGAGAGAGGAGCAGCAGGGCACAAATGCTGTCCTGGAGTCAAGGTGAAAGACATGATGGAGCCATCCCTTGGCTCTGAACCTACCATGCTTTCTCGCTGGGGGAGTGTAATTCAAACCCTAGTTACACATTTCCCCTTCCAGCTTCTCACCAAAGCTGGCATCCAGTGCAAACTGCCTTCAGAAACAGGTGTGAGACACCAGAGATGCCGTTCATACGTTATTTATTATTGTAATTCCTGTCTATAGGAAGGCTTATCTGGATGCACTACATGGATTTCAAAGAATGTCATGGGTTTGGGTTTTTTACTCCATTTTTGGACCGGGCTGGTAAGGAAAGTGTCTGACTTTGCCCAAGGATGCTCCACAAATTCCTGGGGTCAGCTGCCCCTCCACCGCACGTTTTCTGTATGGATTGGGTTTCCTCCCTGCTTTCTCCTCAGTGACAAATGTTTGGGACCAGCACTAACACTTTAACACTGCAACTGGAACAGCTGCACCACAGAGGCTTAGCAGAGGCACGATGGCCGAGATGGTTCTCGGATGTATAAACAGCACAAGTTTTGCAGGGAAAAGCAGAGCCTTTCACAAGAACCAAGCAGCAAAATTGGAAAGTCCAGAGGGAGGAAGTCCTCTCTAGGCCTTATGTAAAGGGAGCAAACATCAAAAGAAGCACAAGGTAGGGACTGTTGTTCAAATGTAAACCAAATTACATAATACTGTTAAAAATGTGAAATCAGACTGACCAAGAAATCTAAGTTACTTTGTATACCCACCCTCTATTTGACTATACATTTGCTGCTGTGCAAGATATGCAGAGGTAATTGCACCCCTCAGAAGACAAAAAATATAAGTTCTGCTCACTCAACTATTATCTTAGGTGGGGTTAAGTTTCTAGCTGAGCCATTGGTGGTCTGCTTGACTGCTAAGGTCATCAGCAATTCCCCAGAAAAAAACAGCCCAAAGTCCAATTCCCTTTGCAGCCCTTCTCATGCTGCAGGTCTCACCTCTTTTCTCCTTCATCTCACAGCTTCTTCTATCAAAACCCCCCATAGCCCCAGGCTGAGCTTCCTGCAAGGGCCCCACCCTCTCTTAACACTGAGGAGATTTCTTACCATGACCTCTGGCATCTCTCTAGGTGTACATGACAAGAGTCAGCCACTGGAAAAAGGAGAAGGAAAGGTGCATTTAGACAGTGATGGTACACCAAGTCTTCAGACTTGTCTCAGGACCTTCAGGGGGGACCCAGTGATTGTAGTCCTTTTGCACTGCACAGGACAGTTAAAGGATTTTGGAACTGCCTCTTTCCCTTATTACAATTCAGACCCAGAAACTCTTCCCATATGTTGTTTTCCATGATAAATTATTGCAGCAGCTGCAGCAGGAGCAATTACTGGGAAAGGGTGGCACCTGCCTGATTGCAAGTGGGAGAGAGAGCAACTTCTAGGAACCTGGCTGTCCTACAGACTGCCATATAAAATAAGTTCAGGTCCTCTGCTTGGAAACTGTGCTCTGCCCTTGGTAAAAACAAATTTAATGAACAATGAGGCTCTGAACTAACCACAGAGTGTAAACAGGAGCTGGGAGATTGTAAAAGGCTTTTTTAAAAAATCTTTTTAAACACTGGGTTGTCAAATAACAGTCCCCAGACTGATAAAATGCAGTACTCAGGCATATCACTATGGAGCACAGCAGGATTTTTGCTTCAGACTAGCTGATAAAAAGCCTGATGTATCCCCATTCAGCGAGCTATCCTTCAGGCTGTGCTTTTAAGACAAACAGCAGCAGCAAGCATTTGTCTGCTGTTTCTTTCTTAAAACCAAGATGTTTTGCAATTCAGGATTAACAGATGGGGCAGTAAGAAATGAGGGCATGGATTTTTTTTTTTTGTTTGGTTGGTTTTTTGTTGGTTTTTTTTTGTCACTTCCTCAAAGTCACTTTGAGCAACGTTTTCCAGCAATGACAGGCTGGTGTCAGTAAGGGAAGACTCCATGCCTTGGCCAAGGATGGCCACCTTTGAGCTGTGCACCAGGGGGGCCAGGGAACCCCAGAGAAACACCTCCCACACAGGAGGTACTTCCAGCCAGGCAAAACCTCCACCACTATTTGCTAGGACAAAAGCCTAGCAACATACATCACACATCATCTTTAGCTTCATCCTTCTGCTAACATGTGGTCCCACTTTGGAGCTGGAGGGAGGAGAAGGAAGGAGCATTCTTACCTCCATTGCTGTCATCAGAATTTGTGATCCGCCCTCTGCTAAGTTTTGGAATGCATCTAGGGGCAGAACAAAAATAACTTATTTCGTGAGGAAGAAGCAAGAATGCAACGCAGACATAAGGCTGTGGCAGCTGAGGAGCAGAGCTGCAATCCCTGTGCTGGGATGCTCTGCCTGGCTCAGGTGCCCTGCCTGGCCACATCTCATTTCTGTGCTGGGTACCCCTTCTGCCTTGGCCCTCGGATCACAGCCTGGGAAGGCATCCCAGTTTTGGGGCCAGAATTTGGCAGAAGTGCAGGGACAGGCAGTGCTCAATGTGGCTGTTTTCATCTCCTCTCATAATTTGTTTCAATTGTTTTCCTGCCTGAAGACGGACAGGAGGATGGTGAACTAATGAAACACATCTTCCCACAGGGAAACTTTCTGTTGGTCCTTTTCCATCCTCCCTGGCAGTGAGTGATCACAGTGTGCCCTAAAGAAAGTGATTCTCTTGAATTCATTAGTATGCCTTGCAAGCTTTTTGCAGGGAATATAAATGCAGATGCTGCTGTTATTCAGCTAGAGTTTGAAATTAACATTGCTGAAAGTTTTTTTGACAGAACACTTTGCCATCAGAAAATTTAAATCTATTCAAATATTGTTATGCTACATGCATATTTATATTGCAGTATGTCTAGGAGAAGTCTTCAAACCCAAGTGTTTGGATAAACTCGAAACACAGTATTTTGAGGGGTTTTATTTATTTTGAAATTACTTTTCTCCTAGAAATCTGCTGTTATAAACAGTAATAAAAAATTGAAACAAATTTAAGTCAGTCTATCCTTGAACCACACATTTCTCTGGGAGCCTGGAGTTTCCCACCCTGAATGGAAAAGACTTTGTAAGATTACAGATGTTTTGAAACCTGCCCAGCATTAGCAAAAAGGCTGATGGGAGAGGGTAGGAACAGGGCACAAGGGCTCATTGTTCATCCACCCCTTAGGAGGCCACCAGAGCTACGTGAATGGCCCAGAGCAGCGAGGAAAGGTGGCACATCCAGCCGACACTGCACTGAAAAAAGGCACAGAACAAGGAAATCCTCGTGTTGTGCCCAGTCCCTTGACAAGGCTGTATTTGCCGGGCTGGGCTTGCACCCAGCAGCCTTTTTAGGAAAAAGTGGCAGCGCTGAAATTACCTCCTCTGGGCAGAGGTAAGTGCCTCTTTACCGCTTCATTAACTCCAGTTAAATAGAATTTGCAAAGAAGCTGCTGCTTTTGGTTTGGGTCTCATCTCTGGCTATCTTGAAAGGATGAGTAATGATTTAATGGGACAGATTTTATCTTCCCTGCTGCATTCACATCATCATAAAGGTTGACTGCCTTTTATTCCCACTTGGCACCCTTATCCTCTCCTGTAACAAACTTTTTCACAATGATCTAAGAGGTTTGAGAAATGTATTCCACATTAAACCCTCTGTAAAGTGATAACTGAAAGAGTGGAGAGCATTTTAAGATTCGCATTACAGACAGCAATGAAACTTTTAGAGACTCCTTTCCACATGGATGCAAAGGATTTGTCTTTACATTGGCACTTAAAATGTAAAAGGATCTTTTTTAAATGAAAAAAAATACTATGGCACTAATTCAGGCATAAAAACTTTCATCTACAGCAAGTGACATGTATAATCACAAAAAATGTGTGTTTATAAGCTTTTTTTTTTTTTTTCTTAATGAAAGCATTAAAATCAGGACACGCTCTGATTTTACAGCACTTTCAGAGCTGCTTCTGCTGTACTCCCTTGAAATGGGATTTTAGGCAGTGTCATCCAAGCAGATCTGGTGACCACTATTGGCCCATTAAACATCAGTGCTAAAAACACATGGGAGAAAATGAACGCTCGTTTCCACGCACTGTTGAAACCCAGCTCATTCCAAAGATGAAATAAATTGCTGTAGCAATGTTCTAGCACAGGGGTCACAGTTGCTGACTTTGTTTAACTACCAATATCTCCAGTCAAAATGCTTATTATTAGAGTAGCAAAGATTATGATTTTGTGAAACAGGATTTCATTTCCATTCAGGCAAAAGCTCATCTACAGACACTCCCTCCTTGCAAGTGCCAGACAATAAGTGGATGCAACACGGGGAATGGCTTTGTTCATCCACAGAGGATACTGGACTTTCTCCTTACCAAAAAAACTGAGAGAACTTCACTGAACACCAAACAGCCCTCTAGCAGCCAGTTGCTCCAGCGGACAGGAGGTAAATCCGGCTCCCGCCAAGCAGGCTGCCCAAAGGGCTGCCTGGGCCATGCCTGGACTCGGGGCAGGCGTGCCACTTCCAAGCTAGGCTCCTGGACACGGATTGCTACGCCTGGCGTCGCGCCGCTCGTCGCGCGCGCTGCCCTCAGCCTGGCTTCGCGCGCTGCCCCGCTGCCGGGGGCCCCGGCGGGAGCTGGCACTCACGCGTCATGGTGTCGAGGCGCAGCACGCAGCACACGAAGTCGGAGAAGCCAACCCTGCCGGCGGCATCGCCGTAGCGCAGCGTCATCAGGCGCGGCAGCTGCGCGTCGGCGGGCAGACCTGCCGAGGGGAGACACGCTGGCAGGGGACGCACCGGCTCTGGTGGCCTCCTGCACCCTGCCAAGGAGCTGGGGACACCCGCAGCGCCCCGCCCTGTCGTGCATCCCTGGAGAGCCCTTCGCCCACTTCGCGCCGAAGAGTCGGGGTAGGGCAATGGAAAACCGAAGCGGCCTTACTTACTCGCTGACTCCCGTTGCGGCTCAAGTCAGCAAGCTGCGAACACCGAGCCAACTGATCTAGCGTTATCTTGCTCTGCCTTTTTAGCTTTCATTTTCTATAAAAAAGGGTGATTCTCTTTGGCTTATAACTGTAAAAGTCGGAGCGTAGCGTTTACAATACCACCGGCTCTTTCTGCTAAAGAGGCAGATGCTGCATGCTCGTGCCATTATGCTGCATAGCATGCCGGGGATTCTTAATTTTTACATTTTCTCTTCTATTAGAAAATGGTGAAGGGTGCATTTCTTTTTTTATTAGCTGATTACTCAGTGTTTGTGTCGCAGTCTGTTTGGATGGAAATTGGTATTCAATTGAATGAACAAAAATTGCTTTTTAGAATGATTCTTTTATTAGTTAAATAAAACTACCCTGAATGTGCTGGCTATATAAGAGGAATGGTTTAAATATATTTTGCACTAAAAGCTGATTTTCAAAACAAAAGGGAAATTTTCTGCAGAGAGCTGGACTCATAGCTTTGGTTTAATGCCTTCTCTGAGACTTCAGAAAAGTCTCATTTGCTCACTCCAGGTTTTAGTAGCTCAGCTGGATGTGAAGTAACTTTCCTGCTTTTTCAACCAACTCTAAACTTTCCAGTTTTAAATGAACTCATCATAGAGCTAAATTAGTTGAAAAAGCAGAAATAAAAGAAATGGCTTCTCTACACCTGTGTAGGGGGAGAGAGAGCCGGTGGAAGTGGTTTAGTACCACCATTGACAAACTCTGGTTGCATGAGCCTAGTTGGAGGTCTCCAGCAGGAAGCAGGTACACAATGCTGAATAATTAAAGAATGGAAATACACTGGGGCTTAAGATACATTTCAAATTAAGGTAAACCTGATTTTATATTCTTTTCAAAGGAGATAAAGATAGTAATTAAAAATAAATCTAATTAATGAAATGTCTTCTTTGAGTCTGGTTTTAAACCACTGTAGCAGTGAGCAATGAATTCTATTTTTAACCTTTTGAAGACAGTAGGAATTCAATCAAGCTCTCTCCAGAGAGCAGATTCCAGCAAATATTGCTTATGGGATGCTACAATCAAGCCTCACACTAGTAAAACACCAACAGTTTTGCCTGGTCAATCTGGGATATATTTGCTCTGGAAACTGCACACTCGGCAATGTCTCTCAATTAACCTCATCAACAGACTGAAGGGTCAGTCCTCTCTGCTCCCAAGACTTTTCAGCTGATTTGTAAAACTACTCCCCAGACCTTTTATCTGCTGGATTCCTCCCTCTGATTTTAGCCAAGCTTTTAATTACTGACTTGATGTTTCCCTATTTATAAAAATCACTTCGAATCATTTACTGTTGCCAAAGAGGAGTTTGTAAATACATCAGGCCAATGCTGCTGCATTTCCGGGCATAATCAGCGCTGCTGTTAATGCAGCTGGCCTGCTTTACTCTGATCCATTATTATTATTATTGGGAGCATTAGGAAAATAGTGAAAATTAAGCACACATTGCAGTGTTTTGTTGGGGAAAGCACTGAACACTACAGGGAACAGCTGACTAGGAGCTGGATTTAGATGCATTAATGTCATTCCCAGAGGTAGCACCAAGCTCCCAAACGCCTTCTGGGGTTCCTGCTCAAAAGCCAGGACAGGGATCATCCCATTGCCAAGCCAGATTCAAACACAGATGTCTGTCTCAGAGGGCAGCAAGAATGAGCTTGTAATTTTCTTCCCCACTCAGAACTACTTGTAGCCAAACATGTATTGAATTTGCAATAACAAACAGTGTCTTTTTGTCCCTTCAAACAGCTGCGTTGTTTTGGCTGGCAGGACTTTTCCATGTACAGTTTTCCTCCCAGTTTTACACTTTAGCATCTTTCTCACAGAATGGCCCTGGCAACTTCTCCTTTGACATTTGGCACATCAGACAGATGCTGATGCTTTGCCCAGCTCTCAGTAGCAAAAAAATTACACATGCATCCCCCCCCCCAGCTGATGGCTTCCAGGGATAGCAATCCTGCAGCAGCTTCCTCCTGGGACAGACCCCTCCGAGCTCCAGGCAGCCAAATGGGAGGTTCTCTACTGTACAGTTAAAAGGGGATCGCTGAGTCAGAGGTGTACTTCACCCACAAAGTCTCCGTTGAGACGACTCAGCTAAAATGCTTCACTCGTGCGCTCACTGAGAGTTTCCGCACTCAATAGCCAACAGAGGTCAGTGCAAACTAAATAAATGCCTGTCGGTGTGGAATTCCCTTCTAGACTTAGTCACTGCCCTGGAGAGAAACTGCAGGAACTGAGGCAAGTGCAAGAATCCGCTCTTCCTTTCTCCTTTCCTCTACTGGATGTTTCATCCATGACCTAGAAGCTGGTCTGGCCAGCGCTGCACTTCTCTGCATCCCTCTGTTGGCTCCCCAGCACAGACCTCTCAAAAGAGCTGTGATCTAACTGGCATCTCTGTGAAATCAAAGCCACTTTCCCCCTAAACGTTTTTTTTTTCTTTCTTCTCTCTGTTTCATCCTTTCCTTCACTGCCACAGGGAAAAGAAAGGCAGCTGCTCAGCACCTCTGGGCGTACCTGCTGCATGTATCGCATTCTTCAGTTCAGCAACATCAAGAAATCCAGAACCGTTTCTGTCTTCCTCGATGAAGATATCCTAAATAAAATACAGTGCAAAGGCAGATTTCAAGCCCTGACCAGCATTCCCCACATTCACTACTGCACCCAGTTATGGATGTTCTCCTCCCTTAATAAACAGGCTGCAAGGAAGCTCAGCAGGTGAGATGGGGTTGCCGTGACAAGGGAGACCCGTTTTCAGAAGGGTCTGACAGAATGTTACTGTGTAAGAAATCCCACAATTTGGGGTGGGCAGAAGCCCTTCTGCTTTCCTAACACATCACAAGCCACATTTGAGGTGCTGTCAATGGGAAGAGCACCCCTGTCTAGATGGGGAACTGTGTGGTCTCAGACCATCTCAAGAGGGCTGGGACAAATTAGAGCCCACCCAAACCTGAGCCTTGAGGAAACCCTCCTGTCCTGCACCAAGACTGAGGGAGAAGGATCTGACACAGAGAAGCTGCCATGCATGCCCTGAAGAATTTAGGTGGGACCCTAAATACCATGTCACTGCTTCCAGCGCTTATCCTGGAGGAGAAACATTTCTCCCAGACAAGCTTTCATCAGATCCTATACATTTCCACTAGAAGCTGCAAAATGAGGAAATTACATTTTCCGTATGACTCTGTTCAAGAAGTCATTTCAGCTTAGAAAGCTTTTTTAAAAAAAAAAAAAAATTGCCAGTGGTGGCACAAACATGGAGATTTCCATCAGATTCTGAGCCTAACTGGCCTTCCTACCTTTTCCCTCAATGTTCTCTGGAAAAGCCTGGGCTGCTCATTTGGAGCATTTCACACACACCGCTGCCTGCCTTGCGTGAGAGGAGGGAACTCTGACCCGCTGAGCAAGCAACCTTGGCAAGGCTAACCCCTGCAGCGCTTTGAGAGCAGGCAGCATCTGCTCCCTGCTGCTGGGCAGCCCCGGGGAGCAGAATCCACAGAATCCACAGCACCCACAGGCACGAGAGAGCCACCCTCCCACCCCGTACCCTGTACTTAGTGAAACATCGCCAGAGGCTCCCGAACTCCTGCAGGGTGAGTCTTCCGTTGGAGTTGAGCTGTGCATGTAGTTAAGAATCGAGCACTTAATGAGAGCTAAACCTGTCTTTGCTGCGGAGGATGCTGCCTGCACGGAACTAAACAAATAAGATGCAGCCTCTTCTGTCTGTTCCTTCGTGCTGAGAAAGCCGAGAGTTTTTCTGCTCTCGGTCATGTTTAAATCCACCTTCTTTGTCACGCTGTACAGCTACTCATGCCTGTCCTCACAAACCACAAAAGGTTTCTATTTATAAGAAATTTCTATTTCACCACAGGGGAAGCTGCAGTGACATTCAGCCCCAGGGCAAGGACGCCCCTGTGGATGAATGTGGCCCCATGGCCTTGCCTCTGCACGGGGCACCACAGGATCTGCTCTTCCTGGATCCTCCAGGAGAACAGGCACTGAGGAGCCAAGAACACAAGACGATCCCAATGCCTTCTGCCAGACGGCAGCAGCAGCCTTTGAGGCAGACACCCCCCAGGAATGCATGAAGGGCAGTGTCAGTGGGCCTGCTCCCCTCCATACTCCGCCCAGGAGTTGTGGCAGACTCCAGCACCCACCCTAATGCAGGATGGTGAAACCTCCCCGAAAGCAAAACTCATCACCAGTGAAATACAAGCACACCAGTGCCACTGTTGTGGAACCTGAGTGAAAAAAGCTGATCCTGGCTTTCCAGGCCAGGATAGGTCACACTGCACATGGGTGATCTGCAGGCCAGAGAATTAAAAATCCATCTTGAATTACAGCAGAGCAGAGGCTTTGTCAGCTCTTTGCACGTGCCATGCATTCACAGTGCCCACTTATCCCAGGACAGGCTTGGCAAAGAAGGAAAAGGCTCTTTCACTGGCTTGATGCTGAAAGCTGGAAAGAGAGGGTCTTCCAGTCATTTTCATTCATTCTCTGGCAGCTTTTAAAAGTCTGAAAATGTCTCAAAGTTTTTTCAAGGCATGGAGGAAAAGAGACAATGAGCAAGCAAGGGGGAAGAAACACATGAGGGAGATGTATGTTTCCATCAAGGAGCCCTCTTGTTCTACAACAGCCAGAAATGTATTTCTCGTGTTGTCTTGTTAACAGTAAAAACTGAGAGATTCAGCTAAATAGGAAAAATACACTGGGATGGCCTGCCAGGCAAGTGCCTGGGATTCAGCAGTGACACTGTTTCTGCCCCTGGCACCAGCATTGCTGTCAGCCTAGTAAAGTGCCACCCCAGGCCAGTGTGGTGTAACCACCACAGAACAGCTGAGCTATGCCCAAACTCTGTCCTGACTCCTTGTCTCAGCTCTGCCTGAGGTCCCAGCCCAAGGGTGAAGCTTACCCAAGGCCCAGAGAGGGCAAAATGAGAGCAATGAGTTAGCTGATAGCAGAAGGTTGATCCTCACCTTTCAGCAGACACACCAGAGCCAGGGCATACACAGCAAAGCCCTGTGTGGATTACGGGACAGTTATTTATTGGGGACTGGGGCTAATATTTACTTGCAGGATCTCACACTGGGATGCTCAGCCCAGCCATAACTCAAGGCAAGGATGGGCAGCACCAGGGAAGTTTATTGCTTCTGGTGAAAGGATACATCCATCAGAGCTAAAATGCCTCTGCATGAATCAAAGCTGAATCTCCCTCCCAGGCTGGTCATTTCATCTGCAAGGATTGACAAAACAGAAGGAATTAGCGAGAGCAAGGGCTGTGACAGGCATCAGGACACCGTTCTGAGGGAAGGAGGACACCAGGCTGAACAGCTGAAAAGCCCCAGCTCTGGTTCAGGTTCTCAAACAGCAGCAAGGGCTCTGTGCCAAGCTGAGGGAATCTGCACGTCTCAGACACCTCTGCCTTCCCCAAGGACAGGTGCGCTGTTGGGGCTCACTCTGCACAGTCCCTGTTTACGGACAGGAACTCTTCCCTCTTGAAATAAGGATAAGGGAAACAACAGTGACAAGAAAGGCCACTTATGCTGATTTAGCAAATCCTAAGAGCACTTTGAGCCTTGTGCCTGGCTGAGTTGGCTCCAGCCCTCCAGCTGTGCCCCTCTCATCCTCTGATCCCACAGTGCAGTAAGCCACAATGAGGATTGTTTAAGGACCGTCAGGACACCGTTAAATCCTACGTCTAATTTACTCCAGTCTAAGGATGGGGAAGCACCAAAAACATTAGCTGGGTTGTAAAAGCTTTACCTTGCAAGATCACTTCATTAAGGAGTTGTTGCAGCTGCAAGGCATCAATAGTTGAGCCCTGATGCAAAATAAAACACAAAGAGAGGTCTTTGAGCACAAAGTTTTCTCCTGTGTCACTTTTTCCCAAAACTTTTTTTTCTCAGGCACTGTGGCAACCAAGAACCTCTGTTTATGTATCAGAGGAGCAGCATCATCCCCTCTGGAGCATAACAAGGCTCTCCACACTGCTGGGCCACTCGAGGTCCTTCCCTAGAGCCGCAAGGGAGCCACAGGCGCTGCCATCGCCGCGGGGTTTGCTCTGCAGGGATGGGCAGCTGGGGATGGGCAGCACAGCTGGCAGCTGTGAGAGCGGGCTGGGAGCACAGGCACTGCTCACCCCGGAGCTGCCCACCAGCGACCCCGGCCGCTCCCTCCTGAGACACCCCCGGGTCCCCGGCGCTCATTTTCACCTTCACGCATTGATATAACCATTAACTGCAAGAGGTTCATTGTGCAGAGACTTTTGACAGTGATTTTTTTTTTTCCTCTTGACTAAGTCGAGGAGTTCTTTATAACAGTTTATTAAACCATTAAAAGCATCTCCTGTGAACACAGAGCTTGGCTCTGAAAGAGCAGGAATCAATTACTCAAACGCTGACTGATGTCTGGTTTCCAAGTGCTGAGAAGGCAAATGGAAAATGATGCTGATGAGAGGGGGGGACTACCCGAGGGTCTCTAATTGCTTTCAGCAAATAAACAAACCAAAGCAAAAAAAAAGTACGCATGCAAGCCCATCCCCAGCACAACTATGAATCTCCAATATTCCACTGATATATGGCACAAGACAATCCATCCCAGCTGAATGTCCCATTTTTCTGGGGGCTTTGGCAGGACAATCAATACCATTTTCAGGGTATCCACTTGAGGACGGGCCTACACTTCCAAAAAAAAAATATCTAAATGGATTTGTACCAGCATCATAGATCAGCTTTTCTTTTTGCAAGTCCACATGTGGGTTTTTAATTATTTTTTTACAACAAAATGTTTTAGAGAGGCTACCTGCTTAGCATATCTTATGAAAAGAGCCTTATAGGAGCTGTCCTGGTTCTGTCTTGGTACATCCTGCATCAAAAACAAAGAGGAAACATAAATAATTCAGCCACAAAACAGGAGGCAAAAGTCTGCGGATCCAAACAGATCCGCAGGGTCTTTAGAGGGGCAGGGGATGTACAGCACAGGCTGCAGTTTTCACACCCTCAAAATAAAGTGCACTGGGAGTGAGCAACTGCTACTGCAATGAAGGAAGAAGCATATTTTGGATGTTAGCAGCTAGTACAACCAGGAAGGAGCAGTTCAGAGCTTAAGGAAGGTGATAGAACACATCCAGGGTGGAATTTGGCAAGTCAATACATGAGTTTAGAGATACAAGTCCTGATCCTTATTGGTGGACCTTGGTTGGGGCCACTGCTCAGGGCACGTGAAGGTTCATGTGAACCAAGCAAACAGAGCATGAGTTCACTTTTCCTTTCTCTTGTACCTTCTCAACTCCAAGACAAGCTTGGACTATACCTGAGCAATTGCAATTCAATAGCTAAGTGATTTTTTTCAACGTTCCAGTGAAAAGAAGGCACCAGGCAGTAAGGTGAATTATTCTTAACATTATAAAGTCTTCAGAAAAAAAAATCTAAGCCCAAGACCCAATGTTTTCATCTCTGTGTGAGATACTTCATACCAAAGAAGCCAAAATTCCTGAACAGGAGCAGAAACTGTGGGTACCACAAGTCATCAAAGTCAAAACATTGGCTAAGGACAACAGCCAGGTAAACTGACAGCTTGTTAGTGGAAAGAGGTAAAAAGTCACCATTTACACTACCCCTCTAATGGGGCTTAATTGTGTGCTGGAAAAAGAATCAAAAGGAAAGGACGCAGTTTTCTGTTCTCCTGAAGCAGCTTCACACCTCTGGCTTCAAAGATCTGTGTCTTTGAAGGCTGTAAATAGCAGCCTGTGGACCAGCCCTGGCAATGTGCACAGCTCACAGCAAGAAGTCAAAAAAACCATGGTATCTGGGCTGGAGAGGCAAATATGTAGGTTCAATTAGAGATGCAGCCAGTTCCAAAGTGCAGGTTGCTTTATGCCTGCCTCTGAAGATATCCTGATGAAAATCAGCAGAAATCTGATTTGATTCTCATGCCTATGGACTCCTGTGTTTTACAGGGTACAAGCATTTAAATTACATCATTCCCATGGGGAAGGCATGTTCAACCCCACTCACAGGAATTAAATTTCCCTCTCTCCCCCATAGATATATATCCATTTTACAGACATTGAAATAAATTAGAATCTTTTCTAATCCCCGGCTATATTTGGTTTGTCAAAGTCTTAAAGATGGTGAGGTGAAAAGGACAGACGGACAGGCTGACAAAGGGGCTGCATAAGGTCTGTTTCCTCAAAAATCAGGCTGTGAAAAAGACATAAGAGAAGAGGAAGGGCTTTGTTGTCACTCCCATCTCTCCAGAGAGGTGCCCTGCCCTCCCAGCAAGGTCACAGGGTGCCAGAGTCAAACCCTGGGACAGTAGTGAGTGGGAAAGGGAGAAAAGAGCAGATGAAGAGGAGTCAGTAAAGGTGACCAAACGACCACCACCAGAACTTACACCAGTTTTCAGACTCTTACCATTGGCAGCACTGGGCTGGTCAGGGAGTTTGAGTTCCTGGAAAAGAGTTACAAGAATCAAACTGGGAATAAAGAGATCTTTTCAGGGCATTGATTTGAAGCCATGGTGGAAGGCAGGCACCACCAGCAGCACCCACCCAGCCCACAGCCCCACAGGATGCTCAGCACCCATGGCCCAGCCTGGCCCAGTTCAGACAAAGCTGCTGCACCAGTCCTGGGTCTCTCTGTGCAAACAGGCGCAGACAGGTCTGAGTCTCCATCTGCTCTGGGGCCACTGCCTTCCCCAAGCCAGGTCTGCTGGCACCAGCAGCAGGGAGAGGGTAGCTTGTCTCACCCTGAGCATGCCAGGACTAACCTCACCACGCAGAACACAGGGCTGCCCTGCCATGAGCCACAGAAATTTTTCTCCTCCTTTCTCTTTGCCCTGCTTAACAGTCAGGAATAAAAACAGCATCTGGGCTATAAAAAGGCAACATCGAAATGTCTGCAGACTGCCTGAAACTGGGCCAGGGTCACCATTTCTCAAACACAGCAGCCACATTCAGCACTTGAGTTTTGCTTTCGGTAGAGAAATTAGACAAGGTTCTATTTTTATAACATCTGTACAAGTAAGTACTGCAAAGACCCACTGGAAGGTCATCTCCACACTTGGCCTAGCTCAGGAAGGTCTGTGAGGGCCAGAGGCCCCCCTGGAAAGCTCACTTCCAGGGCTGAGCTGTCTCCCACATGACTCACCCTGCTGAAGGCAGTCCAGCCCACAGCAGGGACTCCCTGTGTTTGCTTTCCACAACTCAGGAGTTGTCTCAGTTGGTTCTGGGCTATTTTTGCCAGGGGCCAAAGCCTGGAAAGCAATCTCATTACTAAGATATGGGCCAGTGATGTAAGAGCTGCAGTCACATCCACTCTAAAGCTTGCTGAAGGGAAGGCACTGCACAGGTGATGCCTGCAGGTCACTTGGTGAGGCTGAATGCTGGGACTCAAAGCTTGCTTACCTGGAGTAAACCACACCCAAATATTCACGTGGTAATGTGAATGTGTGTGTGTGGTAATAGCTGCCTTTGTATGAACTCAGATACCATTTTTCCACTAAACTTATCTTCAAGGTTGCTCTCAGGGAGCCTACAGGGAGCCCTGCCTGTCTATGAGATGGCTGAGTGAAAGGATCAAGGCGTTTCACTGCCCTTGGCTTCTCCAGGTCCCGCTCTGAGCAGAATGGGACGTGATCCAACTGGCCTCCAGCCAGCAGAACATAAGAAACTACGGAACAGCTGTTAAGAATTAGGGAAAACAAGCTCCCAATCTTTCTTTCAGCAAAGAGAAATATCCCCACAATCAGGGGTAGAGGACGAATCTCACAATTATTGCTCCCCTGTGTGGTTCTTTGTACCAAAGATGAGAACCTTGGTGGCTGAGACTCAGGCCCTGCTCTGCAGTGGCCACCCTTGTGCAGCTGACTGTACACCTGGCCCCCCTCAACAGGTGCTTCACACTCCTCTGTGCCTTCCCCACCCTCCAAGGATACACTAAAAGCAAATGCCACATCAGTTATCTTGACATTGAACAGTTAATTCCTGGCACACTGTGAGTCTGGGGCCTTTAAGGAGTGCATATCATCTTACTCATGGTAGTCTTGATTCTTTATGAAAATTCGTAAGAGAAATGTGAATTCTTGGTCCTCTGTTGCAGCAGGAACAACGGCGTAGATTCCTGGGCTCAAGATAAAGTAGCTGGTCACATCTCGAGTCCGGATAAAGATTTGCTTCAGAACTTTGGAGTTCTCCTGAAAGAAAAATACAGCTGGCTATCTTCCTGTTAGGAACCAAAGTAAATCAGAAAGCACACTCACAGCAGCCTTCCATTCCCACACCTCTCTGAATACACACTGCATCTATCACACCTTAACCTCCCCAGCAGCCTGAAAAGCCCATCCAGGGGACAAACTTTTTTCAAGGACGTATCAAAGGTGGAGAAACTGAAAGAAACAAAAGCCAAAATGAATGTAAGGAGATTTGAAGAGAGCTTCAATTAACATTAAGCAGACTGGAGTTCACGAAGAAATCAAGGATAAATACTATTACTAAAAAATTCCCTGGGATCTTCTGTGACTCAAAGAGGTCAGAGAGCCCTCTAAGCATGTCACCCAGATGACAGTGCTTCAAGAATCCAAATCCAAACCAGCAAGTGTCACAAGAAAACTGAGTATTCTAATCTTTCTTCTGTTATTCCAGTATTTTTTTGCTGAGATGAAGCAAATATAATGCAACAGCTATTACTATGATGACATGTAAAGATAGCATAATAAAATCCCTTTCCTTAACATATTCCCCAAAATATATCAGCGTGTATAAATTCCATTTAGAATGGTTATACAGCGTGGCAGAGTTATTTATGAGCCATGCCTTTGGGAGACAATAACATAAAACTGCTATTTTGGAAGGAAAAAAAAAATAGGATGACTACTGTTACAGACAGCTGGGAGGTACACAGACTGCCAAGTATTATGGGTCAGATCTTGAGCAGATAGAAATGGGCAGTGTTGCAAAGAAATAAATGGTGTCATACTTTTTTTCCCCACTTTTGAGCCTTATTCCACATTCCTTCTGGTAAAAAGTAGAAGCAGATTAATATCTCAATGGAATCAAACCCGGTGTGAGATAAGAATCAGCCTCCATACATTTCTCAGCTCTATCACACAACATTAAACTTCCCTCACAGCCATGTATTAGTGTTCCACGTCTATATTTAATCAAAGGCTTCCTAGAGCTATCAGATACGTCCATTCTGGTTTGCATCCTTGCCTGCACTGCATTCTCTTCTCATCCTGCCAAGGGATAATATTCCTTTTACTTCACAGCAACAATTTGATGCACCTCAAAAGGTACTGAACAACGGATGATGCTGCCAGTGAATCATGGCAGAGAAAGCAGATCAGGGAGGAAGAGTGAGGCCACATGAATCTTGCCAACTGCACTCTCCTTGTGCAAAGAAACCCCTTGTAAACTTCTACCCAAAGATACTCTGAGTGCCCTCAGGCACTGAGGTTGAACACTGGGAAATAAACTGAGGGAATGGCGCACACACCCACTCTGGTTTTAGCTCCTGGACTTGGCTTTTCCTGCTACGAGGACAGGACACCAGGCTGGCTGTGAGGAGCTGGCAGAGCAGCTCTCATGTTAAAATACTTAGTGTGTGTCTATGAGGGAATGTTTTCTGTATAATCCTCTGTGTGAGTATGCACCAATATCATTATATTAATAAAAGCTATGGTGTGACAGAGTACCATGACTGTTCCCTTGCCCTCACTGCTCAGGTGCTCCACAGTAATCCTGGTGCCTGCAGTAATGCTCTGTTCTGGCCCTGCTCTTCAGCTCCTGTGTAGGAGGTCACTCATAAGGTCAGAAACCCTAGTGACCTGAGCCCAAGGGGAGCCTGAGGTGAGCTATGAGCTGACAGCCCACAGAGGCCACATCATCCAGGCTTGACAAACTCATTGAGGTTCATCCATCTCATACCAAGAGAGAAAAAACACAACTGAGCAGCAACTGGAGGGGAAGAAAAATTTTATATGTAAAGCAAGAATAGAGAAAATCTTTCTCCTAGTCTGCTTCCTGATTAAATAACCCCTTTTTTGAGGGAACCAAGACCTATATCATCACCTCCCAGTGAAGGTCACTTCTGTTAAAATGGGTAACTAATCAAGGTGGGCATGCATCATGCAAGAGCACAGAGAGACCTGCATGTCTGGTGACTTCTGGGGATGCTAGAAGGAGCAATTCCCCATTTACCAGGAGCAGCAGCTCTTCCTTAGTGGCACAGCTGGCCCGATGGAGTCCTGCAGGCTTGATACCTGCACAGGACAGAGGATTGCCTCCCATAGGGATAGTGAGCTCCACTTGATGGAGGGATGCCCTTTTAATGACATCTTTTATTTCTCAGACACACTTTTTTATGAGCTACGAAGCCATGCTCTTCCTTTATGAGGAGCTGTTAAACTTATGGCATCAATTATTTAAAGTCTGGGACTACGACAAACCTCTCCAGTAATGAGGAGAATGAGGAGAAATTAGGGTTATAGCAATCCCTGCTTCCTTTTTAGTCTTTGGGTTTAGAACAATAGCCTCCCAGTCATCAGCCAACAACAAAAATACTTTGGGAAAGGTTAGCATCCACCCACACTGCAACTGTGCTTTCAGTAAGCCTGGTAATGCTCTGAGAACAGCTTGAAAAGGCACCTCTCTGGACAGTCACCAAGGAAAAAACCCAGAGAAGCTGTAGTGGAGGTCCCAGGTATCTAAGTGGATTTCCTCTACACTGGTCTCGAGCAAAGGCTCTCATGTGTTTTGTAAATGTTCTACACAGCTTTTTCAGATAGAAAACAGGAGGATGAGTAAGACAGACCCACTTTGGGGAATGAGAGACCATCTGCTTCCCTACTACACCTGGAGTGCTGCTCGAGGGCTGTGGCTAGTGCTAGCTGTCATGCCTTGTGCCCAGCCAGCATGGCATGTCACCAGTACTGCTGGTACAGAGGATATTGCCCTGGCACATCCTCTAACCAGGGACTCCCTGAGTTTCCCAGGGCTCTTCTGGGATGCTACAGAACTAAAAGTGCCACCTTTGTTCCTTAAGACATAAATAAAAGAAACTAAGCCTACTTAACTCTATTTTTACTCTGAGTTTCTACTACAGAAGGCACCCAGAAATTCACACCACATACTGACTTTTTAACAGACCAAAAGGCAATTCAGTCTTTCATTCCCACGTACAGGTAAAACAAACCACACGGAGAACAACAGTGCCTACATGATATCTGATTGTGCTTACCGTGGTGATGAAAAAGCCAATCTTCAGGTTTTTTTCATCCTGCACATGCTCAGTGTGTTTTTGCATGAGTGAAATTGCAACATTATAGGCTTTTGGGTCGTGATCTAGCACTTTGAAAAAATACTGAGGGTTTGTTGAAGCAGCACCTGCTGAGAAAGTGTTATTAGGTTAACAGTAGGCACAGAGATGTTCCAGCAGTAGCCTATTGTGTAAGATCTTGCTTGTGTGGACCCAGAGGAACAGGCAGTCACTGCTCCAAGATCCTTTCAATACAATAGAGCACTGCAGTCTTTACACTAGCACTGGAAGTTGAGGCATCTGGAGGTAAACTAATTGCACATTTATCATTTTGGAAATCTCTGGCAAAGTCACGGAAGTCATGTGGATTTCTCAACCCCCCCTACATCTGCTTCATCTACATGGCACACTTTCCCAGCAGCAGAAAACCAGTGGCTCTTAATCAGACACTGACCCAGAGGCTGAGCTGAAAAGGACTGTGGCTTTGAGATGATAAACACATAGAAAATGACAAAATGGTGCAAAGCTAGCCTCTCCTTCCCTCCTGTTAATGTTTGTGATGGACAGACAATGACAAGCACCAGAGGGAAACAGCTGCTTCTTGGCCAAGGTTTACAGGGAGCATTCCTGATTAAAAAAAAAAGCAAGGAAGTGCCCAAACTGGGAAAAAAGAACTGAGATGGCTGCAGAATAGAATTTAAGCCAGATCCCTGTGTTGGGTGGCCTTGAAAGTTGTAAATTAGAATGATTGTACTTGGACAGGGACTTTACTAGACGGCTGTTGGAAAACACAGCTCCAAGGAAATGGGCTCTGCCCGCACTCTGTCAGTTCAGCCCCTGTATCTCCTTGCTCAGGTTGAGACCTGGTGATCAGGTTAGGAGCAAAAGCCTGAAATCTGCAAGCCAAAACCTGTTTGCTGCTGAGTCAAGGATCATCATTTGAGAAAAAAAAGAAGCCTCTTGAGTGATCAGATACTACCATCCTAGATTAAAAACACAAAGCCCAAACACTGATGGAGCTGTAAAAAAAAAAAAAAAAAGTGAGATGAGATAAAATAAAAATGTAAAAATATACTACTACTGATTAGAGCTTACAGTGTCAGAAAAGTTCTTGCACAGGCAGTAAAACCACTGGTCTTATCAGCCCAAAGACATTTTTACCTTAAAAAATAGAGCTTTGCAGCACATTTTTTTCATTCCATATCCATTTAATTTCAGAGTACTTTTTGCTCTGTAAAATCAACCGCATATTTGCCAGACCAGACTTTCTGTTGAAGTCCCCAGTAACACCTACTGCAACTGGCTGAAAGAAGATACACAAGCTCATTTTGACTTAGAGTCCAGGGTTCCTAAATCACAAGTCTCCAGTTTTAACTCAGCAGCCAGTGCTGTTGCTCTGTTTCTGCCTGTATAGCTGATAAGTGCTGTAATGGAAAAGGCAGGCATTAACAACTGGCAATCAATACTTCTGCAATTTGGTGCTCAGGGTGAATGTTTCACTGTAAGCATCAGTGGAGAGGAGGAGAGGATGACTGCAGTGAGCATCCATTACCTGAGGAATAGCGGTTCTTCCTTGTGGGAAGGCCCGGGCTCCACAGGTTGGTGTAGCTGTTCAGAGACCACGCTGTGCAGTGCTCATCTCCAAAGTCCAGAAATGTTGGGGTGTTGTTACATATATACAGCCATGAAAACTGCTCCTGGAAGTTCTCACAGGACATCCTGCAGAGAAGGAGGAAAATCTCATCATTCAGTTTGAGACGGAAGAACATTGCCAACAGGTAAGGGAGGGAATCCTGGCCCTCTGCTCAGCCCTGGTGAGGCACATCTGGAGTGCTGTGTCCAGTTCTGGGCTCCTCAGCACAAGAGAGACGTGGAGCTGCTGGGGAGGGTCCAGTGGAGGGCTTTGAAGATGATCAAGGGACTGGAGCATCTCCCTTCTGAGGAAAGGCTGAGAGAGCTCGGCCTGTTCTGCCTCAGGAGGGAACCTCGTCAGTGGCAGTATCTGAAGGAGGGTGTGAAGAGGATGGACCAGGCTCTTTTCAGTGGTGCCAGTCAATAGGACAAGAGGCAATGGGAAGAAGCTGATGCACAGGAAGGTCCACCTGAATACGAGGAAGAATTTCTTTACTGCTCAACTGACCACACACTGGAACATGTTGCCCAGAGAGGTTGTGGAGAGTCCCTCACTGCAGTATTCCACAACCATCTTATCACAATCCTGTGCTATGTGTGCTCTGGGATGACCCTGCTTGAGCAGGAGGTTGGACCAGATGACCCACTGTGGTCCTTCCCAGCCTGACCCACTCTGTGATTCTGTGAAGACACCAGTTAGGTACCCACATTCACTCCGTGTCTTTAAAAAGGGATTGCTGAGAGCACTGCAGGCACCTGCAGCTCTGCTGGCTGCTACCTTGTAGAGGAGCTCAGCTCTCAATGCATTTTGGGCTGCCCTAACTGCCCCTAATGCCCCAGGGGCATGTTCAGGGGTGTCTTGCTGGAGCCCTGCCATCTCCAGCACACCTCTGCCACTGTCCCTTGCCTTTGTACCTCCACAGTGCTCTGTCCCAGGCTCATGCTTCACTCAAGCCTCAAGTCTGTATTTCACCCACCTACTGATGCCCTGCTTTCCTCAGAGCCCCACAGGGCACGTGCACACTTTCTGAATAATCAGTTTTTCTAAAGGACAGCCCACGCATGGCTGTGTCTGAGAGCAATCAGAGGCAGTGAAAAACCACAAGCACCTGCAGAGCAATCAAATGCACGAGCTCAGTGACCTGCTTAGCCAGCTGTCCCCTTTAAGCATCTGTTAGTCCAAGGTTCAAACCACACACTTTATGAGGAGAGGCAGTGTGACAAAATGACCAGGTCTCAGAGGGCTGGAATTTTACTTCTCTCACTTTTCATTTTTTTTTCATCAGCCTGTCACTTAATCTTGGCCGACTCTATTTTTTCAGGTCTTGTTTCCTCTGAAACTACAGGGTCAGGACAATCTCCAATTTGCTGTTTGCACACAGCTAACGCAGGGTGCCTTGAGCCACCACCAAGAACAGAGAACTGCCAAAATTACTTTTTTCATAATGAAGGTGAATAGAAAACCCAGTAGACAAAGGATCAATAGAGAAATACCAGAATTCTCCATCATCCTTATTTCTGAGGAGGGCTTCTCTGTATTTAGGCTCAACACGGTCCCATTGAGGAGAGCTGAAAAAAAGAACAAATCAACAAGATGTGAGGCACAATTTTTCATCTTTGGCTTTTCCTCTAACCAGCTTGTCAGGTCATGAGGGATCAGGAGGGGAGAACAAACTGTGCATTGGAAACAGGACTGTGTGTGATAGCCAAGGCCAGCAAATAAAGCTCTGTGCCTTTGCTGTGCCTGAGCTGCCCACCCTGGGGTGAGGAATCCTCCCACCTGTCACCTGTCAATGTCCTGGTTACCTGTCCCCACGCTGGAAAGGTTAGTGAGGCACCAAGCCACAGCACTCTGAAGCACAGATATCACACGTAGAGAGCACATTACCCAGTCAAATGTGTTGTTTCCAAGCAGCATGTTTATAATTAAGTGATAATTGTACTTTCTGCAGAGTTTAAGATAAATAAACAGCACGCAAATCAATAATTTATTGATCCGTACAGCTTACCTGTGAACGTGCTACTGACATTTCAATTACACTTAGGACTGTAGTTCACCCTTCCAAAAGGATGGGAGGATGCTGCCTGAGCAGAGAGGTGTTATCCCAGCCTTAGACACGTCTACACAACCCACCAACCCCTCCAGATGCAACACTCCAGCCTGACTTCTCCCAGCAGAGTGCTTGTGTGTGGTCCTAGCAACAGGGAGAGGTGGGACACTATTAAATAACCTAAGAGTGGCACAAGAACATCTCTCTAATCATGGAAACACTGATGCAATTCCAAGAGGAAAACTAAGATCTATTTATTTACATAACACTGTTGCAGTCTATATCCTTCCTTTCTTTAGGAAAGTGGTGTTAGATTATCCACACAGGCAGAAAAGTGGTCCTTACATCCCCAAAGCTGCATAAAGGATCCAAAAGATTAGTTCAAGCCATTCCCTGGCACTTGGCCTTTGGAATAACCAAGGACCCTTTCTGTCCCTCTGTGTTCAATACTGGCCTGCTCCATGGACTCCTCTAACCATCCTCTTCCCAGAGTCAGACTCATGGGAGCAGAAGAAAGAGGAGGAAGGTGGTGGTGTGATTGCTACAGGAGAATTCAATAGAAGCAGCCAGCCAGCATCTAAAGACTTGGTCAGAGCTTACTCCAGAAAACAAGAACTCTTTCATCCATGACTTATGTAGAATTATGCACTGG